>JAQZBX010056650.1:0-18151 GCA_029593785.1 Cabassous unicinctus
ACGTACAGAATACAGGGGATTCCTATATACCCAACCTCCTTTTCTGCTTTCCCCATCAATAACATTTTATATGTCGATGGTAAATTTGTTACAATTGATGCACAAATACTGAAATATAGCTACTAACCATCATCAATGATTCACATTATGGTTTACATTTTGGACCATATACATTTTTAAAATCTGATGAAATTTAATGTGGCCTGTATCCATCTTTGCATGATCATGCAGAACACTTCCATCACCCCCCAAATGCCCCCTGTTTCATCTATTTTATTCCTTCCTCCCTCTCCCCTTTGGGCCCATGTTGAACACCAGGCTTCACTCCTTGATGGACAAGATTCATAGTTACTTCCATCTTCACTGAGGGCTTGATACACTGGTCTGATCTCCCCGATTATGCACCACCAATGCTCTCAAGTGACTCCCGTCCCTCTATTTGAGAACACAGTGGGCCTTCAAAGGATGGGATTCCAATACCTTCCCTCTCATTATGTGGGTCTCTACCCACTGATGCAGCATGCTATGCCAAGGTGGTCACTCACACGTTCCCTAGAAGTTTGCTCCAGGTGCACCCTGGCCTGAATGCCTCCCATGCAACACCCTAAACCAGTAACCCTTCCTTGTCATATTGCCAAAGTGAGCATTCACAACATTGTAAACTCAACCACGTACCTGCCAATCCCCAGTGTTCACCTGCTCTATCCCCCAACACTCCTCTCAGTTCCATAGACCATCCAACCCACCCTCCACACACTCCCCACTCTGCCCCACTATCGAACCTGTACCACCCAACCCAATAATATCACTATACCCTTGTCATGTCCCTTCACTGCACAACTACACACTTCCACCTCGTCATAAATTTCACCGGAATGGGTGTTGGCTCATAACCTTCTTCTCCCTTTCTATTCCTGTAAACCTATCTTCCAGACTCTAGCTCTGTGAGTCTGCTCAGTTTACTTATTTTATACCAGTGGGGTCATGTAATGCTTGTCCACCAATGCCTGCTTTGCTTCAATCAACATAAGGTCCTCAAGGTTCATCCATGTTGTCCCATGTGTTAGCACTGTATTCCTTGTTATAGCTGAATAATATTCCATTGTATGTATATACCACATTTTGTTTATGCATTCACCAGTTGATGGGCATTTGGGTTGATTCCAACTTTTGGCAATAGTGAATAATGCCACTATGAACATTGCTATGCATATATCTGTTCGTGTCCTTGCTTTCATTACTTCTGGGTATATGTCCAGCAGTGGAAATACTGAGTCATATGGCAGATATATAGTTAGTTTTTTAGGTACTACCAAACTGTCCTCCACAATGGCTGCACCATTGTACATTCCCACCAGCAGCAGAGGAGTGTTCCCATTCCTTCACATCTTCTCCAACACTTGTAGTTGTACTTTTTTAATATCCACCTATCTAATGGGTGTAAGATGGTATCTCATTGTAGTTTTGTTTGCATTTCCCTAATAGCTCTTGATGTTGAGCATATTTTCATGTGCTTTTTAGCCATTTGTATTTCTTCTTTGGAGCAGTGTCTATTCAAATCACTTTCCCATTTTTTAAATGGGTCATTTCTCTTTTTATTTTTGAGGTGCAGGATTTCTTTATATTTGATAGATATTAGACTACTATAAGATACATGGTTACCAAATATTTTCTCCATTTGGGTAGGCTGCCTTTACTCTTTCTTGAAAAACTCCTATGAAGTGCAAAAGTTTTTAATTTTGAAGGGGTCCCATATGTCTATTTTTTTTTTACTCTTGCTTTAGGTGTGAAGTTCATGAAATCATTTCCTATTACAGGGTCCTGTAGATGTTTCCCTACATTATCTTCCAAGATATTTATGGCTTTGATTCTTATATTTAGATATTTGATACATCTTTTTTTAAATGTATTTTTTTTATTTTTTTAAAAAGGTATTTAGATTATATAAATGTTACATAAAAATATAGGGGATTCCCATATGCCCACTTCCTACACCTCACACAATTTCCCACATTAACAACATCTTTCATTAGTGTGGTACATTCATTACAATTGATGAAAATATTTTAGAGCATTGCCACTAAGTATAGATTATAGTTTACATTGTAGTTTACACTCTCCCCTGCACAATTTCATAGTTTATGGCAAGATATGTAATGGCCTGTATCTGTCATTGTAATGTCATTCAGGAAAGTTCCCAAGTACCCAAAATGCTCCAATATTTCACCTGATTTTCCCTCTACCTGCCCTCAGAACCTCAATTGACCACTGTCTGAATGATATCATTTCTTCCATTGCTAGACTCACAATAAGTCTATAATAGAACACCAGTAAGTCTACTTTAGTCCATAGCTCATTCACCAATCCTGAGAATTCTGGGATGGTGATGCCCATTCCACCTCAAATTGAGAGGAGGCTTTGATTGCATGGGGTAGATGGATGGAACTCTCTTGCTTGCAGTTACAGACTCTCTCAGTTCTTTGAGATGGTCATTGTCCATCATCATCTCATTGTTAGTTGTCCTGGGTGAGTCCAATGAACTGGAGTGTAGGTGTTGCAATTCCATTGAGATTCAGGGCCCATTTGGAACATGGAAATCTCAGAGATGAAAATCGCTTGGATGTACACCTATCAACTCCAGGACCAACTTTATGTTCAAATAAAAGGAACAGAAGTGGCAGGTGTAGAGAAGTCACATCTGAGTCCAACTGTCACACTCCGGAGTACAAACTCCAAAGTAGGGCCACTGGCAAGGATCCAAACTCTGGAGCTATCTGCCATGACTGTAGGACCTGGGTGTCTCCAGAGCCATCAAGATGCCCAGTATTTGAGGTAGTATATACCTTGGCTGTCTGTGAGATACTGCTGAGACATGCATAAGCATTACCTCTCTGATGACCTACTGACTCACTTTGAAGTCTCTTAGCCATATACACTCATTTGTCTTTACCATTTTCCCCTTTTGTTCAAGGTTGTTTTCCAGTTGTATCACCAGGCAGTGCTTGGTAGTAATTCCTCGGTGCCAGGGAGGCTCATCCCAGGGAGTCATGCCCCTCGCTGGGGAAAAGATAATGCATTTATATGCTGAATTTGGTTTACAGAGGGGCCGTATTTAAGCAACAAGGAGGCTCTCCAAAGGTAAATCTTAGGCACTCTACAACACCAGGATAAGTTGCAAATTCAAGAGCAAAAGGCTCATAAGCATAGTCATCAATATTAAGGGTCCATCAATGGACCATCTTTCTTCACTAGTTATTGCCCCTGTACTTGGGGAATTGTTGCTGTTCCATTATAGAATGTGGCAGAGGTCCTCAGGATGGGAACTCAAAAATCTTTCAGTTGTTGTGTGAATCTTTACTCACAGTGGCAATGCCCCATAAACATTTGAACATATATATATATACCTTATATGTATTCCCAGGTGAGCTTCCTCCCATGTATCCCCCATCACAGACACCACACCCCATTGATCCTCCCCTGCCATAGTTGTAACCTTTTGTGATCCAAAACCTTTTCAAAAATGAATCCAAGAATATTGCCAAATCCTATTCATAGAAAAATGAAATAATAATGATAGTTTTAAACAGAAGAAATAAAATACATAATGATTTAGAGAAAATAAAGCTAAAATAAAGTTTAAAAATTGGGGTGTTAAAAAAATGAAAAAATTAAAAAATTAAAATAAATTGTTTTTAAATTATTTTTTTCATGTTTTGCCTTTCATCACTGTAATATCAGTTGTCCTGTATGTACAGTGGCATTTTCTTCCATTTCTTTCCCAGTGACTTACTTTTTGTTTTACATCATCTTCAAAGAAGTTTTAGGTCACAGTAAGGTTACATAAAGAATATAGGGGACTCCCCTATACCCAACATCCTCCCCCTTTTCCCATTCCCTATTAATAATCTTTTTACATGTGGATGGTACATTTGTTACAACTGCTGTCTAAATATTGAAAAATAGCTACCAACCATGGTCAATGGTCTACATTATGGCTTACATTTTAGACCACACAGTTTTATAATTTTTTGATGATATCAAACACAGCCTGTATCCATCATTGTATGATCACATAGAACATTTCCATTGCCCCCAAATACCACCTCTTCATTCTCTTCTATTCCTCCCTCCCCCTCCCTTTGGGACACATGTAGACCACCAGGCTTCACTCCTTGAAGGACAAGATTCATAGATACTTGTAACAATGCTGAGGGCTGGACACATTAGTCTTTCCTCCCCTATTAAGAACTGCCCATGCTCTTGAGAGACACCCCCCCCGCCTCTGTTTGATAACATATTGGGCCTCCCCAGTATGGGAGTCCAAGGCCTTCCCACTCATTATGTGGGTCACCCCACTGAACAGCACACTATGACAAAATGGTCACTCACACATTCTCTAGAAGACTGTCTCAGATCCGCCCTGTCCCAAATGCCCCTTCCCATTCAACACCCTAAACTAGTAACCATTCATTGTCATATTGCCAAAAGAGTTTACTCAACATTGTCGTTTCACCCACGTATCCACTTATCCCCAATGTTAGCTATTTCTTCTCCCAACCCTCCTCCCAATTCTGGAGACCATCCAACACTTCCTCCTCAACCTACCCCCCTGTGAAGCTTGCACCACCCAATTCAATCATATTCCTACACCTTGTCATATCTCTTCACTGCACAACTACTCACTTCCACCTTATCATAGATTTCACCCATATGGGCATTGGCTCACAAACTTTTTCACCATTCCTATTTCCTGAAAACCTATCTTCCAGACTCTAGGTTTATGAGTCAGCTCAATTTGCTTAATTTGTATCAGAGAGGCCATGTAATATTTGTTCTTCAATGCCTGGTTTGCTTCATTTAACATAAGGCCCTCAAGATTCATCCATGTTTTCACATGTGTTAGTATTGTATTACTTCTTACAGTTAAGTAATATTCTATTGTGTGTATATATACCACATTTTGTTTATCCATTCACGTGTTCATGGGCATTTGGGTTGATTCCAACTTTTGGCAATAGTGAATAATGCTGCTATGAACATTGGTGTGCCTACATATCTGTTTGTGTCCTTGATTTCAGTTCTTCTGGGTATATACCCAGCAAAGGAATTGCTTGTTCATATGGCAGATCTATAGTTAGTATTTTGAGGAGCCACCAGGTTGTCCTCCACAATGGCTGGACCATTCTACATTCCCACCAGCAGTGGATAAGTGTTCCCATTCCTCCACATCCTCTCCAACACTTGTAGTCCTCTGTTTTTCTAATGGTTCAGTCTAATGGGTGTAAGAGGGTATCTCATTGTGGTTTTGATTTGCATTTCCCTAATAGTTAGTGATTTTGAGCATCTTTTCATGTGCTCTTTAGCCATTTGTATTTCTTCCTTGGAGAAGTGTCTTTCAGGCTGTTTGCCCATTTTTTAAATGGGTTGTTTGTCTTTTTATTTTCAATGTGTAGGATTTCTTTATATATGCTGGACATTAGGCTCCTTTCAGATATATGTTTACCAAATATTTTCTCCCAGCGAGTAGGTAGTCTTTTCACTTTCTCAACAAACTCTTTTGAGGTGCAAAAGCTTTTAATTTTGAGGAGATCTGATTTATTGATTTTTTTCTTTCATTGCTCATGCTTTAGGTGTGAAGTTCATGAAGACATTTCCTATTACAAGGTTCTGTAGATGCTTCCATACATTATCTTCCAAGGTCTTTACAGTCTTGGCTCTTATATTTAGATCTTTGATCCATCATGAGCTTATTTTTGTATAAGATGTGAGATGGTGTTTCTCGCTCATTCATTTGGATATAGATATCCAGTTATCCAAGCCCCATTTGTTGAAGAGGCCATTTTCTCCCAGTTGAGTGGGCTAGGTGGCCTTGTCATTATCAGATGACTGTCTATGCAAGGATCTATATCAGAACTCGCGGTTCAGTACACTGGGTCAGTATGTCTATCCTTGTGCCAATACCATGCAGTTTTGACAACCTGACCTTTGTAGTGTGCTTTAAAATCAGACAGTGTGATTCTTCTGATTTCCTTTTTCTTTTTCAATATGCCTTTGGCTATTCGGGGCCACTTCCCCTTCCAAAAAATTTCATAGGTAGTATTTCCAATTCAGTAAAAAATGCTGTGTTGATTTTTATTGAGATTGCATTAAATCTGTATATCAGTTTGGGTAGGATAGACATCTTAATGATGTTTAGTCTTCTTATCCATATACAGGAAATATTCTTACATTTATTTAAATCTTCTTTGATTTCCTTTAATAGTGTTGTGTAATTTTCTGTATATAAGTCATTTAAAAGTTTAGGTAAACTTATTCCTAGGTATTTGATTCTTTTAGTTGCTATTAAAAATGGTATTTTTTCCTGATTTTTTCCTCACATTCCTCATTATTGGTGTCCATAAATGTTACTGATTTTTGCACATTGATGATATAACTTGCAACTTTACTAAAATCATTTATAAGCTTTAGAAGCTTCGTTGAAGATTTCTCAGGGCTTTCTATGTATAAGATCACACTGTCTGCAAATAGTGAAGTGTTTACTTCTTCCTTTTCAAATTGGATGCATTTTATATGTTTTTCTTGCCTGAGTCCTCAAACACATACTTCTAACCCAGTGTGAAATAGGAGCAGTGATAGTGGGTATCCTTGTCTAGTTCCCAATCTTAGAGGGAATGCTTTTAGGATTTCACCATTGTATATGTTTGTTGAGGGTTTTTTATATGTTGAGGAAGTTTCCTTCTATCCCTATTTTTTGTATTGTTTTTGTCAGTAAATGGTGCAGTATTTTATTGAATGTTTTTTCTGCATCTATAAAGATGATTAGGTGATTTTTTTTTCTTTCAATCTGTTTATGTGGTGTATAACATTGATTGATTTTCTTATAATGAACCATCTTTGCATACCAGCAATGAAGCCCTCTTGGTCACGGTGTATAATTCATTTGAGGTTTTGTTGAATTCGATTAGCAAGTATTTTGTTGAGGACTTTTGCATCTAGTTTCATTACAGAAATTGGTCTATAGTTTTCCTTTCTTGTGCTGTCTTTGGTTTTGGTATTAGGGTGATGTTGGCATCATAAAATGAGTTAGGCAATGTTCCTTCCACTTCTATTTTTTGGAAAAGTTTAAGCGGGATTGGTATTAGTTCTTTCCAGAGTGTTTGTTAGAATTCACCTGTGAAGCCATCTGGTCCTGGAATTTTCTTAGTTGGGAGGTTTTTGATGACTGATTCTATCTCACTACTTGTGATTGGTCTGTTTATCTTATCAGTTACTTCTTTTGTCAATGTAGGCTGCTTGTGTGTTTCTAGGAATTTGTCTATTTCCTCTAAATTGTCCATCTTATTGGCATATAATTTTTCAAAGTTCCCTTTTATGATATTCTTTATTTCTGTGCAGTCATTTGTAATATCCTCTTCCTCCTTTCTTATTTTTTATATTTGCGTCTTCTCTCTTTTTTTCTTTTTTTTCTTTGTTAGATCAATTTTATTGATCTTCTCAAAGAACCAGCTTTTGGTTTTATTTTTTCTATTGCTTTCTTATTTTCAATTCCATTTAGTTCTACTCTAATCTTTATTTCCTTCTTTCTACTTCCTTTGGAGTTAGTTTTTTGCTCTTTTTCTAATTCCTGCAGGTGTGTCATTAGGTCTTTGATTTTAGCTCCTTTTTGAGATATGCATTTATGACTATGAATTTCCCTCTCAGTACTGCTTTTGCTGCATCCCATATGTTTTGTTATGTTGTGTTGTCATTTTCGTTTGTTTTGTGGTAGTTACTGATTTCTTTTGTGATTTTCATCTTGACTCACTGTTTGTCTAAGAGTGTTTCATTTAATTTCTATATGTTCGTGCCTAATCTGGTTCTCTGGCCCTTACTGATTTCTGGCTTGATTACATTGTGTTCAGAGAAATTGCTTTGTATAACTTCCACCTTTCTGAAAATACTGAGACTTTTCTGTGATCTAGCATGTGGTCTCTCTTGGAGAATGATCCATGTGCACTTGAGAAGAAAGTATATTCTGCTGTGTTTGGGTATAGTGTTCTGAATATGTCTATTATGTCCAGATCTTCTAATGATTATTCAAACTCTTTGTTTCTTTATTGATTCTCTGTTGAGAAGTTCTGTCTAATGGTGATAATGGTGTATTAATGTCCCCCACTACAATTGTTGAGTCATCTATTTCTCCACTTAGTTTTTCCAGGGTTTGCCTCATGTATTTTGAGGTGCTCTGGTTAGGTGCATAAATGTCTATGGTTGTTCTTTCTTCCTGAAAGAACAACCTTTTTTTAATATATAGCGTCCGTCTTTGTCTCTTACAATACTTTTGCATTTAAAGTCTATTTTGTCCAATATTAATATAGCTACTCCCACCCCTTTTTGGTTATTTTTTGCTCGTAAAATTATTTCCCAACTATTTACTTTCAGCCTTCCTGAATCCCTGGGTCTAAGATGGGTTTCTTGCAGACAGCATACAAATGGATCATATTTCCTTGTCCATTCGGTCAGTCTGTGTCTCTTGACTGGTGAGTTCAGTCCATTAACAATCAATGTTATTATTGTTCTGGAATTACTTAGATTAGCCATATTTTCTTTGGGTTTATGTATATCATGCATAGTTTTTATTACTTTATTTGTCTTTTAATTGATCTTACACTCTCCTCCAACTCTCTCTCTCCTGTTTTTTCCTTCCAACCTATGGAACTCCCTTTAGTATTTCTTGAAGGACAGCTTTCTTATTAGCATACTCTTCTAGATTCTGTTTGTGAATATTTTGAACTCTCCCTCATTTTTGAATGCCAGCTTTGCTGGATAGAGAATTCTTGGATGGAAGTTTTTTTTCGTTTGTTTATTTGTTTTTCTTTTAGCACTTTAACTATGTCATACCATTGCCTTCTTGCCTCCATTGTGTCAAATGAGAAATCAGCACTTAATCTTACTGAGCTTCCTGTGCATGCGATGGTTCTCTTTTCTCTTGCTGCTTTCAGCATTCCCTTTATCTTGATCATTGGAAAATTTGACAAGTATATATCTTGGAGTATGCCTGTTCAGATTTATACTGTTTGGGGTGCACTGTGCTTCTTGGATATGTGCATCCATCTCCTTCAATAGGGTTGGGAAGTTTTCAGGCGTTATTTTTTCCAACACTCCTGCTATCTCTTTTCCCTTCTATTCTCCATTTGGGATGCCAATAATGCATATGTTTGTGCATATTGTATTGTTGTTCAAGTCCCTGATTCCTTGCTGGATTTTTTCTTTTTATCTATCTGTTCTATTATCTGTTTGATTTCAGATGCACTGGCTTCCATGTCACTACTTCTTTCCTCTTCCTGTTCAAATATGATGTTGTGTGCTTCCATTGTATTTTTTATTTTTTGGGTTGTGCCATTCATCATCATCATATACAGTAAATTTTTATGTATAATTATAATTTCTTCAGTATGTTTTCCCAGTGTCTTCTTAATATCCTTAATTTCCTACTTCACTTCATTATGTTTATTCATGACATTTGTTTGGACAGCTTTGATTAGTTGTTCCAGGTTCTACATCTTTTCTTGTTTTTTTTGTTTGTTCATTGTACTGGGCCACATACTCTTGTTTCTTAGTGTGGCTTGTATTTTTTTGTTGGTATCTAGTCATCTGTTTTTCTTGGTGTGTTTATTCAGTTGATTGACTTCTCTCTCTGGTCTATGGTTTTATTTTGGTGTTTTTGAGTGTGGTATAGTTTCACTTTGACACTGTTTTCCTCATATTATATTTCCTTGCCATTGTCTATGTTCCCTTGAAAAAAATGTTAGTACCAGAGAAATAGGAAGAGAGAATGAATAAAATAGTAGTGATAATACTAAAAGGTAGGAGAGGGACCATACAAGATGTATGCAATTGAATAATTAACCCAAGTAAGAAGTACAGAAGAATAATATTAGAAAAGTAGAATAGAAACAACAAAATGTGAAACAGAATGGAGAAAAAATAGAATTAATTAAAAGTACTGAATGATGAGAAGAGGATAAGAAAAAGTAGAATAAAGAATGAAAGAAAGCAAAAAAGAAAAAAGAAAAATTAAAACATGGAGAAAGTAGTTGAGAGAAAGAAATGAGTGCATGAAAAATTGAAGAGCAAGCACAAAGATATGGAATGAAAGAACAACAGAAAACAGAAAATATAAGGATGAAGAAGGGAAAAGATATAGTATAGGTAGAGGAAACTGGGAAACAAAAGAGAGAAAAAACTAACAGAAAAACAGAGAAACAAAGGAACAAGAAAAAAACAATAAGAAATCAAGACAGCAGTTACTTGTTCTTTTTTTCTTTCTTTTTTTAAAGAGGAAGAAGGCAGGAAAAGTATCAAAAAGCCAAGGCAAACACAGAAAAACAGCTTTTTCTCTTGGACACCTAATGATCTTCACAGGCTATTGCTATTCAACAATCAATTTCCCCTCAGCCTGTCCTCTACAGGTTTTAAGCCAGGTTTTAGTGAGAAAAAAATAAGGAAAGTGAAAAAGGAACCTCTTTCTTAAAAAATAAGAGATCCATAAAAGCTAATACAAAGAGGATGTCAATATTTTCCCTGTCATAGAGTTTCACTGGATACTTGATAACTTTGCATTGCTTTTCAGAAAGGAGAAAAGGATCAAAACATTGACCTTTTATATTCTAGGCAGGAGTCCTTCCAGTGAGCTAATTTGCATTCTTAGGTCAGCAACACTTTTCAGAAACCTATCAGCCCCTTTTCTCTCCCTGTTATCTCTGCCTCCTTTCTGATGTAATTTCTGTCTTTACCTAGGCTGCTGGGCATGGCAGCCTGCATGGGGAGATCTCCCTCCCCTATCCTTGACATGACAGGGTCCCTTCTGACACCCAAAGCGTATTCAGCTGGCTAAAGTAACCTCAAAGAGAGCACTCTCCACCCTCCAGCCCTTTCCTTTCCCAGGGCAGCTGCTGCCACACTCCTTTTGGAGGAAGAAGCTGGTAGCGCCACTTAGGCTGTTTGTCCTGAGGGTGGGCTATAAGGGCCATTTCCAGTCACAGGACTGAAAACGTCAAGATTTTTTGCAGGCTTCCTTTTGTTTCTAGCACCCTCCTAGGTGACCCACAGCAACACTCCCCTCCTCCCCCGCTCTATATACATCTGGAAATGCTGTTAGGGAGGAAGATGTCTGTTCTTCTCATAGATACTACTTGCCAGGAGTATTAGCCTCACCTGGTATCTCAGGGATGGGGGAGAAGAGCCCTTCCTGGCTGCTAGAAGGACCAATAACTCACAGTTTGCTATTTCAGCTTCCTCCTTTCTGTCCCTGACTCTTCTGTTAGTTGTGAAGCAGTGTCCTGGCTTGCTATACCCCTAAGCAGGTCGCCAAGTTGGCCCTAGACTCCGTTTCAGTTGTTTTAGTAAGAGCTAAGTTTTATCTGTCTACCCCATCGACCATATTCCCACCCACACATTTTTCATGATACATGCTAAATATTATGTCCTTGTATATACAAAATCATAGATTTATCATTTTTTTATGCACTGACAGTTTTGAACTACAAGGAATTAAAAAGTGGATTTACACTCCAAAATACAATACAATATATATATATTTTATTAGAGATGTTGTGCATTTACAAAACAATCATACATAGTATACACAATTCCCATACATCACCTCACCACAAACACCTTGCACTGGGTGAGGAAAATTTGTTACAAATGAGGATATCACTTTTTTGTATAATCATATTATTTTTAAATATTATTTACCTTTGTTACAATTGATGACAGATTATTAAAATCATTCTATCATCAATTATTTACATTAGGTGAATTTTGCCATATACCACCCTATTATTAACAACTTATATTATGTTCATTTGCTCCGATTCATCAAAGAACACTCTTGACTTACATGTTAGCTATAGTCGATAGTTTACAATAGGGTTCATATTGTGTTACAGTCCTATTCTTATATTTTAATTTTTATTCTAATAATATATTCATCTTAAAATTTCCCCTTTTAAACACATTCAAATGTATAGTTAAATAATGTTGATTACATTCACAATAATGTACTTCCATCACCACCATCCATTTGAAAACTTTTACCATCAACTAAAAAAAAAATATCTGTACAAGTTAAGCATCACTTCCCCATTCTCTAACCCCAATCTAGCTCTTGGTAACCTACCTTCTAGATTCTAAGTCTATTAGTTTGCTTATTATTATTAGTTCATAACAGTGAGGTTATACACTATTTGTCTTTTTGTGTCTAGCTTATTTCACTCAACATAATGTCCTCAAAGTTCATCCATATTATCACCTGCATTAAGAATTGATTCCTTTTTACTGCTGAATAATATTCTATGTGTATACCACAATATGTTTATCCATTCCATTGGTTGATGGACACTTGGGTTGTTTTATCTTTTTGCAATTGTCAATAATGCTGCTAGGAACATTGTTGTCCAAATATCTGTTCAAGTCCCTACTTTCAGTTTTTTGATGCATATACTTAGCAGCAGGATTGCTGGGTCATATGGTAGTTCTATACTTAGCTTCCTGAGGAACTGCCAAACTGTCTTCCACAGTGGTTACACCATTTTACATTCTCACCAGAAATGAGTGAGGGATCCTATTTCTCACATACTCTCTAAAACATTTAGTTTTCTGGTTTTTTTTATAATGATAATTCTAGTAGGTGTGAAATGATAAGTCATTCTAGTTTTTATGTGCTTTCCCTAATAGCTAGTGAAGTTGGGCATTTTTTCATAAACTTTTTATGCATTTGTATTTCCTATTTGGAGAAATGTCTATTAAAATGTTTTGCCCATTTTAATTGGGTTTTCATTTTTTTATGGAGCTGCAAGATTTCTTTATATATTCTATATATTAAATCCTTACCAAATATATGTTTTCCAATAATGTCTACAGTTCAGTGGACTTTATCAAAGAAGTCTTTTGTTGGACAAACTTTTTTTCTGAGGAGGTCCCATTTGTCTATTCTCTGTGTTCTTACTGATACTCGGTCTAGATATTCTATCTACTGATGAGAGTGATATATTGAAGTCTCCAATTACTGTACTTGAGATGTGTATTTCTGCCTTCAGTTTTGCCAATGATTGCCTCACATATCTTGGGACTTCTAGCTTAGGTGAATAAATATTTATTATTGTTATTTCTTTTGGTAGAGTGCCCTTTTTTTAAATATAGTGACCTTCACTGCCTCTTATAAATAATAGTTTTGCATTTAAAGTCTATTTTGTCCTGTATAAATAAAACTAATCCAGCCCTTCTTTTGGTTACTATCTGCATGAATATCTTTTTCCAGCCTTTCACTTTGAATCCATCCATATCTTTGTGTATAAGATGTGTCTCTTGTAAACAGCATATAGTTAGATCACGCTGTTTAATCTGTGACCAATCTGTGTTTTTTGATAAGTGTGAGCAACCCATTAGCATTCAGTCTTATTTATTTATAAAACCAGCACACATTGCAGCCATTTTATCTTTTTTAATGTCATAATTTTGTCTGTTTTTACACTTTTCATTACCTTTTTTGATAATCTTCATTTTCACACTACAAGCCAGTCTCTCCTGTCTTTCCTTTCAACCTGCAAAACTATATTCAATATTTCTTGTAAAGGACGTCTCTTTTTGACAAACTATCACAGATTATATTTATCTGTGAATATTTTAATATTTCTCTCATTTTTGAAGAACAGTTTTGTTATATAAATAATTTTTAACTGGCAGTTTATATTGCTCAGTGCATTAAATATATCATATCACTTACATTTCACCTCCATGGTTTCTGATGTGAAATTGGCACTTAGTCTTATTCAGAATACCTTGAAAGTGACAAATTGCATTTCTCTTGCTGCTTCAGAATTTTCTCCTTTTATTTGCCATTTGACATTCTGATTAGTATGTGTCTTGGAGCAGGTCTATTAGGATTTATTCTCTTTGGAGTATGTTGTACTTCTGGACATGTATATATATATATATATCTTCCTAAGAGCTGGGAAATGTTTGGCCATTATTTCCTCAAATATTCTTTTTTCCCCTTTTCCCTTCTCTTGTCTTTCTTATATGCACCAATGATGTGTGTTTTTGTGAGCTTCATGCTGTCTTTCAAATCCTGAGACACTACTCAAATTTTTCCATTCTTTTCTCTATCTATTCTTTTATCTGTGAAATTTCAAATATACTATCTTCCTGTTTGCCAATTCATCTTCTGCCTGTTTAAGTCCTGTTTTAAAAGGCTCTAGTGTTTATTTGTATTTGTATTTTGTAAAAACAGTCTTATATATGCAATATCACCCATATTCATGTTTTACATGAGGATTCACTATGTTATACATTCAATATGTTACATATTTTAGCTTTCCTTGTAGTAATATATATGATCTTAAGACTTACCCTTTCAACCTGTCATACCCATATAATAGCTCTGCTAGTTACAAACACTATAATGTGCTTTCACCATGTCTATTCATTTCCAAAGGTTTATAAACAACATTTTTCCCAATTATGCACAGATTAACCCTCAGCTTTCCATTATACAAGTAAACTAGAGAGAAGGAAACAGAATAACACCTATATACATCAAGGGAAGCATACAGAGATTGTAGGGGGATGAGTTTTTTTTTTTTGTTTGTTTGTTTGTTTATTATTATTGTTGGAAAAATGAAAATGCTCTAAAATGATTGCAGTGATAAATGCACAACTATGTGATTATAGCAAATACCATTGATTGTACACTTTGGATGGATTTGTTTTATTAATATATATCAATAAAATTGATTTGTTAAAGAAAAGGCTTTGGGGACTTTTCTGAAAATAAAATGAAGCTTGTCTTTTCATTATCATAGTTCAAAAGCTAATGAAAATGCTTCTAGTGTATTTTGAATCTCTTCTCTTGTGTCTTTCATCCCTAACATTTGTTATGTTCCTTTTCATACTTTCAAAGGTTTTCTTATGCCCACAGGTGTCTTCTTAATTGCTTTTATCTCTTTAGCCATACTTTCTTTTCATCTCCTTGAATTGATTTAGGAGAATATTTGAACATCTTTGATTAGCTGTTCCAAATGTTGTGTCTCCTCTGAAGTTTACATTTGTTCCTTTGATTGGGACATATTTTTCTGTTTCTTATTATGGCTTGTAAGTTTTGCTGATGACTAGGTTTCTGATTATTTTTATGTCTTTGCATTCAAGGTTAGTTTATATCTCATTCCTAGGGTTTTATTTTTGATTGGCTTTGTGTTAAGGCTCTTCTTTGATGCATGCTCTGCTGTACTCTAGACTTTAGAATAGCCCAAGTTTAACTGATCAAATTTACTCAGCTCTTCTTCATCTTATTCTTGCCCTGGATATGAGAAACAATTTTTAAGATAGAAATTTTCTGCAAAATTTTCCCCTCCAGAAGAAAGTTTTCTTTCCTCTTTTCCTTTTTTTTTGGGGATTCTTGATCAGTTCTGTTTGTTTTTATTTTGCTTCCAAAGTTTTTTAACCTCATTTCATATTTTCTAGATGCTTTTCTTGGAGGGCAAATCTTGGGAGAAGAGACACCCCAGAGAGGACATTCCCAAGTCAGTATTTCCCAGCCAAAACAGTGCCAGGGACCCATGAAGTGGGCAAAGACCATCTCCAAGGGGTCCTGGTGAGGGGGTCAGGAAGGATACCAGAAGCCATTTTGACAACTCCCTGAAACTTAGCTTCCCTGGCTTGCCTAGCATATGCCACCCTTCAATAAACTGTGCCCAAGAATCTGAGGAAGTGCTAAGTCATTAAATATCCAATCTTTCTACCAATATCCAGGGCACAGTTAGAACAATGGCTTCCTCCACCTTTGCCCCCTATAAGTTGAAACAATAGCTCAAAGCCTGGGCTCAGGTATCCAAATGTACTAACCATATGCAATGATAAGTGATTGACTGTGCCCACCTGTTCTTGAGGAAGATAATTTTTTTTTATCACCAGTGAACTGTCTAAAGACTGGATCCTGAGGTCATCCATCATATGAATGGGTGATGGGCCAACTCAGCCATCACATAGAAAGAAAAACTGATTGTTCTTTACTGTAGGTTATCAGTCTCTTCCTCCTGCTATTCCCTGGATGCTGTACAGTGTCCTGGCCTTCAGAGCCTCATAACAGTTGTTTAAAATATTCCTGCCTTCTTAATAGCTGTTTTGGTGAAAAGACTGGGTCATATAGATCCTTATTACTCCACCTTTCCTGGAAGTCCATTACAATATTACTGGTGCTTTTAATTACCCAAATGTTTACCTTTACTGCAGATATTAATTTTTCATACTGATTCAATCCACTGACAAGTGTCTTTTCCTTTTAGTATGGAGAACGTCCTTTATTTTTGAAATTATGGCATTTATAGTGATGAGGAACTATTTCCAATTTTTAAAAGTCTTTTTGAAAGACTGTATTGCCAAATATAATATTCTGAGTGGGCAATTATTTCTTTTCAGTACTTTTAATATTACTTCCCACTGTCTTCTTGTTAACATGAGTTCTATTAGGAAATTTGCACTTAATCTTATTGAGGCACACTTGTACATACAATCTTTCCTTTCTCTTGTACCATTCAGAATTCTGTCCCTCACCTTGGAATTTGATAATTTGACCACAATGTGTTTGGGCATGTTCCTCTGTGATATCATCCTATATGGGGATTGTCAGGATTCTTGAATGGGTATATTTATGTCTCTTTCTACAATTAGAAAGCTTCCTGTCACTGTTTCTTTGAATACTTCTTCTGCCCTTTTCTCTGTTTCTTTTGCTTCTGCATCTCCCATAATGCCTAAATTGCTATGCTGGATTGTGTCCCCTAGGAATCTCAGGCTTGGTTAGGTTTCTGTAATTTTTTTCTACTCAGTCTCAAACATTTCAATTGTCTTATCTTCCACTTCATTGAATATATTTTCTGTCACCTCTTTTGGAATTCACCTCATTTCTTTAATTTCCATCTGTTTATTGAAATTCTCATTTTGTTCATTTATCATATCCTGATAATCTTTAGTTCTTTATGCAAGTTTTAAAGCATTTTGAAGATGACATTTTTTAAAGTCTTTTTCCAGAGGTGTGTAGTTTTTTCTTCTTTGTTGATAGTTTCTGATGATTTATTTTCTTTCTTTGGATGGGTCATCATTTTTTTTCTGTGTGTTTAATTTTATATTTTGTCATGCAATCTTTTGTTGTACACTATGCATTTTAGTATTTTAATGTGGTACCACTGAGATTTATTCCCTGATCTGTCTGTTCTTTAATTTTTATCCAGCTAGTGATATGATGTATATTTCCTTGAAATGTAGAAATTAACCAAAAGAAGAAAAGTAAAGTAAAAAATAAATAAATAAATAAAAAACACTATTCAGTCTTTGCAAATGGTCTCTATGTTGGCTGATGCTTTCTGATGCTTTCTTATGAGACTAGTCCATTTAGCAAGAAGATCAGTCTGGAGCAAAAACACAGGCTCCTCTCAGTCTTTTCTGAGCCTGTGTCTTATATTTGGCATGTAATCATGGTCATAGGAATTCCCTTGTTCACAGTTCCCCTGTCCCCACGTTACACTGACTTACCTGTGCACAAGCTGTTTCTGCCTCCTGGGCAAGTTCTGGAAGACTGAGCCTGAGATGAGTGTTCTTCCTCAGTTATTCCAACTACCGAACCATGGAATTTCACTGACATACAGGCAACTCAGAATGCATGTAAGGATGTAAGGGTTACTCTTCTCCTAGCAGAAAATGCTAAGATATTGAGTTCTCCCAGCACCATTTGTTGACATAATCAAAATAATGAAAGAGGATCCCTATCTCCCTCCCTTTATAAGTATCAACTCAAAATTGATAAAAGGCCTAAATGTAAAATCAAGGACCACAGAACTACTAGAAGAAAATGTAGGGAAACATCTTGAAAACTTTGAGGTAGGTGGTAGTTTCTTGGAAGTTACACTGAAAATATGAGCAACAAAAGAATAATAGATAAATGGGAACCCTCAAAATTAACAACTTTTACACTTCAAGGACTTTGTCAAAAGAGTAAAAAGGCAGCCAACTCAATGGGAGCAAATATTTGGAAACCACATATCTGATAAAGGTTTCATATCCATGATGTATAAATAGATGCTACAACACAACAATAAAAGGACAAATGACATGATTA
>JAQZBX010056651.1:0-18147 GCA_029593785.1 Cabassous unicinctus
AAAAAAAAAAAAAAGGAAATATATTAAGTCAAAGAAACTAGACCAAAGGTACTACATATTGTTTGACTCCATCTATATAAAATATAAATAAATTAGAAAGATGGAAACAGAATAGCAGGTATGTACAACAGGGAAAGTATAGAGAGATTGAGAGGTCATTATTAAGGGGTAGAGCTTTTTTTGTTTGTTTTTTATTATTGGAATAATGAAAATGCTCTAATAATTATTGAAGTGATGAATGCACAGCTATGTGATTATACCAAATACCATTGATTGTACACTTTGGATGGATTGTATGCTTTTTTAGTATATATCAATAAAAGTGATTTTTTAAAATTCAATATCAATACCATCTAAAACTTTTCTGAGAACCTAAAAATGGCTGCCACATTCACGTAACATTTTTTTCATTTTCAAAATGAGCTTTATAAGATTTTTCAACACTTTGTTAATTCTATTAGTTGTTATGTATATATAGTAATTTATACCTAGAGCTAAATAGATGATAGATATAGATGTAAATATAGTTATAGATGTTAGGATTTCTATCCTAAGATAAAGATATTGTATAGTTAATAAATGTTAGCTATGGATTCATATTAACTAACCATTGAATAACAAATATTTAGACAAACATTTAAAATAAAACAATAAAAAAAATTTTTCTAGCCATCAGATTTTACTAGATCACAGCCTTTTCACCATCCCTTTCATCTGCCATTATCATAATGATGCTGTGATTACTGCAGGTCTCAATGACCCGAATAACCATAATAATAGTATGGGTAATAATGACAAATGAATTGGAATATTCACTTTCACACAGGACAACTTTTTAGAACTAATCTAAACTATTTTGGAATGAAGTTCATGATTTTAAAAAACTAAAATTAAAAAAATCACAGTAGGCAGGAGGGAGAATGAGAGCCAAGATAGGAAAGAAATATACTCTTTCATTCAAGGAAGATTTTGATGCTAAATGGTCCCAAAGCACGTAGACCAATGCCAGATAAGGAAAACTGAGGTTCTGAGAGGTTAGGAATTTCCTAAAGTCAAACAACCAATAAGGAACAAAAGTCAGGACTAGAAACCAAATCTACTGGCCGCAAATCTCTAAGTGTATATTTCATTCTACATAGTTAAAATATGTACTTTTCAGACATTAACTCAATTAACCACCTAACAATCTAATGCTATTGGTGCTATTTTTCATCCCTCTTTTACAGATGAGGAAGCTGAGACACTGAGAGTCATCCAACTGGCAAGTGGATAAAGCCTGATTTCAACCCAGGCAGGTCTGGTTCTAGAGTCCATCCATGGTCTTATCCTCACCACAATGTGGTACGTTGTAAAACAACCCAAGTACAGAATCCCTCAGTAATTTTTCAAACCTTTATGTTCCTCTCACATCTATTTGGAGAGCAATATTTTTTGAGAAATGCATTTTCTTGTATTTCTACATATCATGCAACTTAACTTTTCATGGAAACAATATTCTCTTTTTGCATCTATATTTCAATTTACAATAACAGCTACAATTGGCATAAATAGATTTGGGGGCAAACACAATACTCTGTAAGCAGTTCAAAATGACAAACAGTTCAAAAATGAAAGCAAAAGTGTCACAGCTTTCTACAGAGCAGTCTTCTAACAGTGTGGCAGTGTGTGCAGGCATAGGATTTATGTGCAGTAAGATTTATGGAGTGAATGGAAAGCAGTGTAACAAGAGGAGTTAGCATGAGAGCTCCTGATGTGTAAGGAAAAAAATCTGATCCCTTCCACTAGCTCACTATGACTTCTGTTCTTACTCAATCTTCTTTATTACTCTACTCCAGCAGCCCTCTTTCAGATTCACATTCACTCAACATTTGAGAGCCGATTATTTATTTATTTATTTATTTATTTATTTATGTACTATTCCATCATTAAGCACCACAATTTGACCAATATTATGATAGGTGCTTTCATAAATACCACCTTCATCTGACCCATGTCATAAATGATGGATCACAGATTAAGTGGCTTACTTGAATTTGAGACTTCCTGTTTCCTGTCTACCATGACCCTCTAAAATTGCTTGCCTCCCTACCACTGTGGATCTCAACCAATTCAGTGGTATTGTCACCTTTCCCTCCAGATCTGCAGTCCTCTAAAATTCCACCTTCCTGGATTTATCCAACCCTGGGAAACAACTGGTTTCAAAAGGGTAGGGATGTGCAATCCTTGCTAGGCACTTGGACAAGCCTACTGCCAGTTTTCAGCCATTGAGTATTGCTAGAGAAAGGTTCAACATGCCCAAGGAATCGGAATCATTTTCAGATTTCCCCAAATGAAAGAAACAATTTCTCTTAGAGAATTATCATATTTTTATAATTATCTTTAGCACTTATCAGTATTTTTGCACATTATCCTATCTCCCCTGTCAGAAAACAGTGTCCTTAAATATACTGTCTTATCCATCATTCAACAAACATATAGCTCATATAGTATTTTCTCTATTGCTACCAGTCTGTAACTACCAGTGACAGTAATAACATAAATATAGGACTCTACAATTTGTTCTTACAAACTTACAAGCACTACCACATGTATATCTCATCGGAGTCTCATAACAACTACACTTTGAGTGAGGTTGTTAGATTGTATTAGTGTTAAATGTATTTGCTGCACCTCACTAGAGGATTATCCTTTCCCGTCCCAGAGAGAGAGAGAGCAGGCTTGTCCAGGTGACTTGCAATGCCCCTCACTGAGTGAGGGCTCCTACTTACTCCTGAGAATGACCATGTAACTTTCTTTGGCCAATGAAATGTGAGCTAAAGTGACACACTTCCAAGCAGCAGTTTTAAAAGCCAGCTCACAGACTCCCACAACTCTTTTTTTCCTCTGCAATGAGATGGGCAGTGTCCCAGACAGAGTCTGTTCTGTCAGCCTCTATCTTGGAGTCAGACGGCGTGAAACCAACCAGAGGCAGACCTATAAAGAACATGTGGGTGAGCAAGAAACAAATCTTTATTGTTGTTGTTGTTGTTGTTGTTTAACCAATGAGATTTGGTGGGTTGCTTGTTATTGCAGCATTACCTGGTCTATTCTGACAGATACCACACATATTAATATTATATCTATTTCTGAAATGAATGAATGAATGGCCAATTTGTTGTTCAAAAGAAAAGTGGGCACTAGGTAGGGCATCAGAGTTATTTATGGATTGTACTCCTTGATTTTGCCCTCACATAATAGGTAACCTTGATTAATATACCTGCAGGTACAGGTAGGAGCACTCCTGCTTGCCACTTTTCTAGTTTATAGATCTGCTCTAAGAATTGCTAAGGTAATGTTTTCTGAGAATCATACAAAATCTTACCCACAAAATGGGCAGTAAATTCTTCAAAGAGGGAGCTTGGTTCCCACTGGAATTTAAGAGGCATATGTGCATTATTTTATCAATAAAGGAATAAAAACAGGTATGAATTTCTGTATAATAATTTGAAGTTAAAGTGAATTTAGTTGCACTTCTACTTTGAAGAATCAATACAAGCAGAGTCATTAGAGGGTTAGTTTTTTAGTTAAGTCCGCTCTTCTCCTAGATAGCCCATTTAAAAATTTCCCCTTTTTCTTGATTTATTCCTCAGGTGGTAAAATCAAACTGTTCCAAAATATAACTAGCATTTTAGATATTTGACAGAACAGAAAGCTAAAATAAAACCATCACCAGGATTCCTTTCTAAGTTTCAACATAGCACTCCTTGATCCTCAGCATCATAAAGGCTAGCAATGATCTTCATAAATCATCTTCTCTCCTCCCACTCTCATGTTAACTTCTTTCTCTGGAACCAGAAGGACGGGATCCATGCTGTTTAAAAGATCTCCACACACACATGTCCCCAGTTCCTGGCAGTGACCCTCATGTTTACAGAATGGAATGTCTCCCTTTCATGTGGCCAACAGAGCTCTGGAAATAACTGTTAGGGAGCGACTAGGAAATGAGTGAGCTCTAACCCTGACCTATACCACATCCTATTTTGAGTTTCCCTTATGTACTTCATGTCCTTAGTAAACCCTAATAAGACACTCAAAAGGCATCTCGTTAAGTTCACAACCTACATTCATTCTAAGTTTAGAATTTGGAACAAGTTATCTTAATATTTAATCATGTTTGAACAAGGAAGGGCATTTCAGGAGGCCCAAAAAAGGAAGGAAGGGAAACAGAGAAGACTTTTTAAAGGATTATAAAATTCCTTGTACATGAATACTTTTCATAGATTAGCCTTTTATAGATTATATGGAATAGGGAGAGATGGCAAAATATTTTCCATGTAACAAGGGCTTAATCCTCACGGGGAGGAATTCTTGACTAAAAACAATGGGCCCTTTGCCAAATTCAATCTGCCTAAAAATACATCCATCAACTATTCTGCTGAACCCCAATGTCACCGAGTTCTACTGTCCATTAAAGCTAAATCACAACAAGACCTAAGGTTCCCGATTTGGAGGCCATTGAGTATGATGAAAATGGAAGTAAAAACTCACAGGTACTCACATTACTGTAAGATGTTATTAATAGGGGAAGAGGTGGGAGAGTAGGGGATGGGGTAATTGGGAATCCCTTACACTTTCAATGTAACTTTTCTGTAAACTAAAACCTCTTTAAAAATAAAGTTTAAGGACAAACACTAAAGGATTTAAAGATTGCCCTATTATGAACTAAATACATTATGTGAAATATGAATATGGGTAAAATTGCATATATAAGACTATTTTTCTTTGAAGCTGAACAAATATAGATTAATACTACAAAATGTTAATATCAGACAAAAAAAAAACATTATACTAAGTAAAGGAGACCAGACACAGTACTACATATTGTATGGTTCCATTTATATAAAATGTAAATATAAATCAATTTATAAAGATGAAATTAGATTAGTGATTAGGTAGGTCTGAGGAAGGAATTCTAAGGGGTGTGGAGTCTTTCTTTTTGGAGTAATGAAATTGTTCTAAAATTTTTGAGATGATGTATGTACAACATTGTGATTATACTAAAAGCCATTGATTATACACTTTGGATAGATCACATGGTAGGTGAATACAACTCAATAAAACTGCTTAATAAGCAAATAAATAATTGTGCAAGAGGGAAGCGGGTGTGGCTCAGTGGATAGAGCCCCTGTTTACCACATGGGAGGCCCGGGTTCGCGTCCCGAGGCCTCCTTGTGAGGGCACGCCGGCCTGAGCGGTGCAGTGGGCTGATGCAGCAACCTCACAGCAGGAAGCGGGTGTGGCGCAATGGATAGAGCACTCGTTTACCATATGAGAGGCCCCGGGGTCGCTTCCCGGTGCCTCCTTGTGAGAGCACGCCGGCTCGTGGGCCGCCCGTGGGCTGATGCGGCAAGACCTCACAGCAAGGGGGAGATAAGCAGACACAGAGAAGACACGCAGCGAATGGACACAGCAGCACAAGCAGCAAGGGGGGGATAAATAAAATAAAATAAATAAATCTTAAAAAAAAATAAATAAATAATTGTGCAAGAATGGCCAGAAATAGCAGCTATGTACAGCAAGGGAAACATTGAGAGATTTTCTTGTTTGTTTTTCTGTTTTTTGTTAATTATTATTATTGAAATAATGAAAATGTTTTAATAATAATTGAAGTGATGAACACACAACTATGTGATTATACCAAATACCATTGATTGTACGCTTTAGATAAATTGTATGCTTTATTAATATGTATCAATAAAACTGATTTGTTTTTTTTTAAAAAAAACCTCATAGGTACTATTGTTCTTCATGGTTGAAGGTGATGTTATTGACAATACCTTTATTCCTAGACCAAACTGTGTTTCAATTAGTAATTGTAGAGGGAAGCAGATGTGGCTCAGGCAACTGAGCTCCTGCCTACCACATGGGAGGTCTGTAGTTTGGTTCCCAGTGCCTCCTAAAGAAGACAGTGAGCTGGCGTGATGGGCAGGCATGGCAAGCTGACACAACAAGATGACACAACAAGAGACACAAGAAGAGAAACATTATAAGAGACACAACAGAAAGCAAGGAGCAGAGGTTCCCAGTGCCTCCTAAAGAAAACAAGCAAGACAGCAAGCTGACGCAACAGGCAGGCACAGCAAGCTGATGCAACAAGATGATGCAACAAGATACATAAGAAGAAAAAGCATAATGAGAGACACAACAAAGCAGGGAACGGAAGTGGCTCAAGCAATTAGGCGCCTCCCTCCCACATCGGAGGTCCCAGGGTTCAGTTCCTGGTACGTCCTAAAGACAGCACACAGCAAGTGCAAACAACAAGGGGGTGGGGAGAAATAAATAAATAAATAAATCTTTTTTAAAAAATTAGTAATTGTAGAGTGCTTTGGAATATCTGCAAAGCAGCATGCTTGGTGGTGGTGGTGGTGGTGATCTCAGTGAGGGTATTAGTGGAATTCACACTCTCAGCTCTCTAGTAGAATATTTACTTGGGAAAATAGCTTTTCATTACTGTAGTAGTTAGCCTCCACAACAGCCCCCCAACAATCCTGCCTCCTGGTATTTAAGCCTTTGGGTAGTCCCCTCCACAATGAATAAACTGGCTTGTATAACCAATAGGATGTTGCAGAAATGACAGTGTGTGACTTCCAAGATAGGTCATAAAAGACATCAAGGCTTTCATCTTGCTCTCTTGGATTGGATTGGATCACTCAATCTGAAGAAAGCCAGCTGCCATATCATGCGGCCACTCAATCAATCCTGCAGAGAGGTTCCCATGACAAGGAAATGAGGCCTTCTGCCAACACCCATGTGAATGAGCCATCATGTGATCTGATCCCCAGTTCCAGTCAAGCCCTCAGATGACTGCAACTTCACAAGAGACCCCAGGCCAGGATGGCCCAGCCACATCACCCCCAAATTCCTGATCCACAGGCATTGTGAAATAATAACTGTTTATTTTAAACCACTGAGTTTGGGGGTAATTTGTTATGCAGCAATAGAAAACTCATACCAAAAAAAGGTAAGATGATTGACCAGGACAGAAATACAATACTTGGCCACAAGAGTAAACACTCCAGTTAACAAATTATTAGTGATAAATAGCCCTATACCGTCCCTTCCCTGATTTCTGATAGCACTCGAACAAAATTCCTGAGTTTCTGCCCTAAACCTATAAAGATAAGCAGAAAATACAAGTTGTATAGACAAAGTTGTGGCTAGTGCTGTTTAAAAACAAACAAGACATAGTATCAAGCAGGAATTGTTCTTAGTCCAATCTGTGTGAAAACCTTCCAAAACTAATGTATTTGCAAAGAACATGAATCAAAAAAAATAAATATTCTATTTGCACTTGAAAAGAGATTTTTATTCTTTATCTTCATTTTACCAGGTAAAGCCAATGCTGGACTCTGCTTTCATCTTTCCATATAGCCCAGTAATTGAAAACCCAGTTACATGTTCCAAGAGCAAGAATTACTTATTTTAACAGAATTATATTTATTTATTGTCTTTACTAAAGATATAATTGGAAATTTTTAGGTTTCTAAATTCTACAATAGTCTCTCCAAAAATCCCTAGACCTGAAGTTCACCTGAATAGTTGTCAGTCCTGTCACCCATAATGTGTTATCCTTAAACCCAAACTCATCAGTGTCCATGGCCCAAATCTTCCAGACCATAGACCTTTCTTTCACCAGAATGTACAGCACTAAGAGTGTGGCAGTTGACAAGGCCTAACGAGGTCCCCCTGGTGTTGGTGCTCCTCGGGATTCTGTTCTGAGATTGACCTTGATTCTCCTTTTCTACACACCTTCCTCTCAGTATCTCAGGTTTTGTCTTGGTCTCTGTTCATGCTCCACCCCAGTGGTTCTTAAAATTTTCAGGGTAAAAGGCCTCTTTGAGAATTTCATGGCATCTTTGAATCATTATCTTCAGGAAAATGCACATAAAAGTTAAATTTTTCATATAAATTGTAAAGGTTCAGGGCTCATTAAAGTCCATATATATACTCTCTAGGAATCCAGCTTAAAAGCCTCACAACATGTTTTTCCTGGATGTGCTTAATTAGTGCCATGGCTTCAACCACTAAGCAAGCCTATGTTTCCAGTCCAGACACCTCTCCTAAGTACTACAACTCTACCTCCAATGACCTACCAGGCATTTTAGTGTAGATGTGCCACCCTCACTTCAAACTTCTAAATCTCCTCCTCTTGTGTTCTCTACTTCAATGAATGGGACCAATATCCATTCAACTACCCAAACCAGAAAACTGGGAGTCGTATTTAGCTTTTCTCTTTTCTTCATTCTCCACATCCAATCTATTACTAGTTGAGTCTCCTCAAATCCCCTCTCTTCTTTCCATCTCAGCCTTCCTAATTCATAGCAACAGCCTTCTAACTGTTCTTCCTGCCTCCAGGCTTATATCTGCAAATTAATCTGAATCCTAAAATATCTTTTTTAAAACCAAAAGTATTCATGTCCCTCTCACCCTCCCCCACCCCCAAATATCCTTTAGTATCTCCCCATTTGTTTTGGAAGAAACTTAAAATTGTCAGGGTGAGATGCCCTCCACCCTCATGGTCTCATAACAACACTTAATAGTACCTTAGGACTTTACTTGTTAATTCTCTCTTTTCCCTTCTAAAACTTAGAAAACTCTAAAAGATAAGGTTTTTGTTTTAAATTTAAAAAAAAGAACAATGCACTCATTGTAACTGGTGACACAATACAAACAAGACAAAATAATATAATTGTCCCCTTCTTTAACCTCCTCACTCTGCTGACCCCTCACATAGAGGTGCATGCATCTAGAATATGAGTGTCTAGAGGATGCTTTTTCACATTTGTATCTCTCTGGTCTGCAAAGTGTTGGTACATTGCAGGTACTCAGTAATTATTTTCTAATAAATTAGTTAAGTCATATGGCAAATTCTAAATCAGAAGGATGGTCTGCATATACTTTGTGCCCTCAATATTCAAAGTAGAAATGTACTTTCTATCCTCACCCCAAATATATGAATTCACAAGATCCTCAGGGGCTCAGAAAGCACATTAAAGTTTGAGGAATAATGCCCTAAAGCACACTTTAGAGCAACTGCCCTAGCAGGCCCATCATTGTTCTACTTTAAAAATACCAATAAAACTCATCTCCTGCTGACATATCAAAGATGTAATAAAAGGACACCTAAATATCAGAAAAATGTATGTTGATCAGATTAGCTTATCCTAATGGATACTAAATATAATGCTTTTAGTTTTTGCACTGAATCAAGTCACCACATTCTCTAATAATTATATTTCAATTTTGGGACTTTTGAAAGCTGGCCTTGAACATCACATAAACTACATGGCTCTACTACGGAGCAGAGTCACTAAAATCAGGAAGTATCTATTAGCTTTTGCTTTTATCAGAGAAGTAGGTTTCTCTCCATTAAAATAATTGAAACTTAACTATTAAATGATCAACTTTCCTAAGTAGGACACACTTCAGAGCAATTATTAATTTATGAAATTTCTATTACATAGGCAGCAAGGCAAAATGGAAATGATGACAATCAAGAGATTGTTTTCTAGTTCAGCATGGTGCTTTGAAGCTGTATGTACCCCAGAAAAAAGCATGTTCTTAAATTTAATCCATTCCTGTGGGTGTGAACTCATTGTAAGCAGGACTTTTGATGAAGTTACTTCAATTAAGATGTGGCCTACCTCAATCAGGATTGGTCTTAATCTTATTACTGGACACAGAATAAGAGGATGAAATTCAGACAGAGAAAAAGCCACAGAGGGAATAGCCAGAAACTAGAAACCAGCAGAACCCAGAAAAGAAGGGAGAGGCCTGAGGAGATTGCCATGTGCCTTGTTATGTGACAGAGGAGCCAAGGATCACCGGCAGCCAGCCCCAGAATGCCAGTCTTCAGGAAGAAAGCATCACCTTGATGATGCCTTGATTTGAACATTTTCCCAGTTTCAAAGCCATGAGCAAATAAATTCCCCTTGTTTAAGCCAACCCATTGTATGGTATTTGCTTGAGCAGCCTAGGAAACTAAAACATTCAATCACTCTGTAAGCCTAGATAAATTCCTCAAGCCCTCTGACCCTAAGGATAAGTCTCCTCACCTGTAAAGAATGGTCAAGAATTCCTACCTCATAAGGTTATTGTGAGGATGAGAGCAACACAGATGCAGTACCTGACACATAAAAGACAACTAATAAAAGGTAGCTGTACTTAAATATGATTACTTTAATATTCTTAGAATCTTTTAAAACTTGTACCCAACTTCCAAGAATAACTTTTTGTAATTTAATAAATAAATGACGTTTAACCCTGGCACCAACTCTATAAAGATTTTGTACCCATCTCCACTTCCCTCCTCCCATGCCTATCTCTTTTGTGTGTTTACTATACCCTATAAACATTTTGACCATGCCTTATTGTACTTCTTTTTCAACATGTCCTTCTCCTCCATCTAAACTAGCCACTCTAAAATCAGGGGTTTTTAGCTGTTTTTAAGGAAAACTCCAGTGTCTAACAGTTCCTGACACATACCAATCGGTCAGAAAATGATTAAGGAATAAGTTAATGAACAAGCGTCAAACTCTCCAGACACTTTCTTTGGCACTGATCTACAACTCCCTATTGCTTTGCCTTTAGTGGAAAATCATTACCAAATTCTCAGCTTTTCTTCTGTGATCATCTTTTGGGAAAGTCTATGCCTTATGCCACATCCCTCAACATACACACACACACACATGCCTCCCTCTTCCCTCTTCCCTCTTCCCTCCTTCCCTATGGCTCTATCCTTCCTACAAAGTCTGGCACTTCCTACAGTACAATTTCTAAATTCTTCAATTGCAAAAAGGGGTTGTCACTTGTACTTAAATTTTGTATATAGATTTTGCAGTTTCTATTTATTTTTGTTCTCTCTCTTTCTGCCTCCCTCCATCCCACTCTACTCCATCCCATTTGTTTGTCTAAAATGGGTTTAATAGCTTGAATATTTGTGTTTAAAAACACACAAGGAGAAAAAAGGGAAATTGACTAAAACAATTAAGGACACAAAATTCAAGCAGAGGAAAACAGAATTTTGCCTCATGGGTGATATTAGCTGCTCCTGAGGTGTGTAAAGGAAAAATGGGCTTCTAGAGGTTCCACACTCATTGCTAGAGACACCTGCAGGCCCTTGGGGAAAACTGTATTTTAATGTGCTTCAACGAAAGCTGTTGTCAGTTTAATTTTTTTTTTAATTCCTGTATTTTAATTTACCTGTTTTCAACCTGAATCTAATAAAATTGGCAAATAGTAGAAATAAGGATAGGTCCCAAATTCAATCCTCATTCTCCAGAGATTTTAAAAAACTTGAGCCAAGACCAGATAGACTTTGGTTCTTATTTTTTACAGTCACATGAACCATGTTAACCACTTCTAAGATAATTTTAGATTAAATTTAAAATGTGAGAAAGCATTTATAATCTCAAATATTTTGCTTGGTTACCTTTCTGGACAACATTTCCGGATTTGTAGCATACTTTAAACTCCCATGACACCAATTTCTTTTTTTTTAACTAATACTGATTTCTAAAAATTTGATGCCATTTTTTATTTGGCAGAATCTATATATCATTTTTGATTCTCAAATATTCTTGGGATCATATTAAGATTGACAGATTTAGCAAATAAAAATGCAGAATGCATATTTAAATTAGAACTTCAGATAAAATGTAATTTTTAGTATATTTGATGCAATATTTGGGACAAACTTATGAAAAAAATTATTTGTTGTTTATCTGAAATTAAAATTTAAAAGGGAATTCTGTATTTTATCTGGAAACCCTAGATTATAGTTGGAAGAATTGTTTAAAAATGATGTTGTCACTATTATCTGTGAGTGGATAATGGCTAAATCTTCAAACATCAGAAAAAACGGATAAACTTATAGCTCAGGTGTAACACGCAGCACACCCAAATCAGAAAGAAAATTAAAGGATGCAAATTCCTATACAAAGTTCTTTTTACCTGCTTTTCCCATCATAGGCATCAGATTTTTCTTTGTAAGAGACATATAAAGTCTATCCAATTCATTTAGTCATTCAACCAATAAACATTTATTGAGCTCCTTTTATGTGCCAGAATCTGAGCATCAGGGGTAAACTGAACAAACTGTCCTCCTAAGGATTACTTTCTAATGAAAGCAGGCAACCAAACAATCAATCAATAAGTAAGTAAACAGGATTATTACATAATTTAGTAAATGCTATGAAGGGAATAAACAAGGTGGTATGGTAAAGAATAACCAGGAACAAGTGACCTACTTTAAAAGGGTGAGTAGATGACATTTTGTACTTCATGCATTGAGATGAGGATGAACCAGCTATGCAGAGGTCCCAACAAAAAGTTTTCCAGGATAAAGAAGAATGGGTGCAAACATTTGAGGAAAGGAAGAGGTCACTGTGCACCAGAAAAATGTGGAGGATAGAGTGAGTGACTATATGAATACGGGGTACAAGAATGGGGTAGATGGGCCAGAGATGGGTCATTGATGGGGTTCATGGCTTATGGTGGGGAGCTTGTTTTTTTTTTCTCTGGAAATAGAAAGTTACCAAAGGGCTTAAAAAGAGGAGCAAAAAGATTTGGTTTATAATTTTAAAAATCAGTGGTTACTACATGAGTGTGGGATATGAGTGAAAGCACACAGACTGATTAGGAGGTCATTGTAATAGACCAGGCAAGAGATGATGATATTTTAGATGAGAGTGTTCTTAGGAATATGAAGAGTAATGGAAATCATTTGAAAGTCAAACTATCACAACTCTCTTATAGATTACATGCTGATGGTGGGACAGGGAAGAGTAAAGGATGACACTATAAATTTCAGTAGTGTCATAAATCTTCCTGGCTGGAAACCACCTTTCTTGCAGTTAAATGTAACTGTATAAGTTCTGGCCAAGGGGATGTGAATGCAAGTGATGTGAAAAACCTCTGGGTCAACATAAAAAGAAAGTAGCTTGCCTTTCATTTCTTCTTTCTCTCCTTCTGATGACAGGGAAATAAGACACCTAAAGGAGCTGCTTTAGATCCATAAAAAGAGGTTAAATGTTTAGGATGGCAAAGATGTCCCACCGGCAGTGACAAGTGAAGGAGGATGGACCATTGATGGGTCCTTGATATTGATTACTGTACTTATGAAGCTTTTCTTTTGAAATTTAAACTTAGCCTAGTATTACAGGTTGCCTAAGATTTACCTTGTGAAAACCTCCTTGTTACTTAAATGTGGCCTCTCTCTAAGCCAAAATCTGCATATAAATGCATTATCTTCCCCTTCCAGTGTGGGACATGACTCCCAGGTATGAGCCTACCTGGCACCGAGGGATTGCTACCAAGTACCAACTGGCAATGCAACTGGAAAAAGGTCTTGACCGAAAGGGAGAAAGGTAAAGACAAATGAGTTTATATGGCTAAGAGACCTCAAAGTCAGTCAGGAGGTCATCCCAGAGGTTACGCTTATGCATGCCTCTGCAGGATTCCATTGACTGCCATAGTAAATATTGCCTCAAATAATGGGGCTCCTGAGGGCTCTGGAAACATCTAGACACTATAGGCAGGGCTGACAGCTCAGGAGTTTAGCACCCTGCCAGTAGGCCCTGCTTTGGAATTTATGCTCCTCCATGTGACAGAGTTGGACTCAGTTGTGGTTTCCCTACACATGTCTCTTCTGCCCCTTCTATTTGAACCTATAGTTAGTACTAGAATTGATAGGTTTATGTCCAAGAGACTTAAATTTTTGGGCTTTCCATGTGCCAGTCAGGCCCTGAATCTCAACAGAGTTGCAACACCTACTCTCCATTTCATTGGACTCATCCAGGACAACTATTAAGGAAATGATGATGGACAATGACCATCCCAAGGAACAGAGTGTCTAAAACTGCAAGCAAGATATTTCACTCCATCTGCACCATGGGATCTAAGCCCCCTCTCAATTAGAGGTAGAGTGGGCATCATCATCCTAGAAGCGTCAGGATTGGGGAATGAACAATGGACTAGAGTAGACTTACTATTATTCTACTGTAGACTGATTGTGATTCTAGCAATGGAAGAAGTTTTATCATCGATGTGGAGGTAGTTGCTACCAGAGGTTCTAAGGGGAGGAAGAGGGGAAAAATAGGTGTAATACGAGGGCATTTTTGGGATATTGGAATTGTCCTGAATGAAGTTGCAATGACAGATACAGGCCATTATATATCTTGTCATGACTTACAAAATTCTGTAGGAGAGAATTTAAACTATAATGTAAACTATAATCCACACTTAGTGGCAATGCTCCAATATGTGCTCATCAATTGTAACAAATGTACCACACTAATGAAGGATGCTGTTAATGTGGGAAAGTGTTGGAGGGGTAAGGAATGGGGCATGTGGGAATCCCCTACATTTTTAATGTAACATTTATGTAATCTAAGTATCTTTTTTTTTTAATACTTATTTTTTGTTTATTTATCCCCACCCCACCCCTGGCCGCTTGTGCACGTTTCCTCTATGTCTGCTTGTCTCCCCTTTGTTGCATCATCTTTCTGCACCAGCTCTCCACAAGTGTGGGCCGTCAGCTCTCCGAGCAAAGGCACAGGCTATCAGCTCTCCGTGGGTACAAGCCGTCGGCTCTCCACAGGCACGGGCCAGCTTGCCCTCACTAGGAGGCCCCAGGAACCAAACCCAGGGCCTCCCATATGGTAGAAGGGAGCCCAAACACTTGAGCCAAATCCGCTTCCCCTAAGTATCTTTAAAAAAATTTTTTATAATAAAATAACTTTTTTAAAAAAAGATACCAATTGAAGTTGTCCTGCATGACATTGCAGTGATGGATACAAGCCATTGTATATTTTGTCATAACCACAAAATTGTGCAGGACAGAGTGTAAACTATAATGTAAACTGTAATCAATAGTTAGTAGCAATGCTTAAATATGTGATCATCAATTGTAACAAATGTACCACACTAATGAGGGATGTTGTTGATGTAGGAAAGTGTGGGAGGGAGAAGGGGTGGGATATATGGTAACCCCTTATATTTTTTAAGTAACATTTATGTAATCTAAAGCTTCTTTAAAAATAAAAACAATATTTTTTTTAAAAAGATGTCCCACCATCTCAGATCCATGAACGGTCTCATCAAGCAGGACATTATATCTGACCCAGATTGTCCATTTGTCTTACTCTCTGTTGTGTGTGATAGAAATACAATTCTATATTAGGTAAATCCTCACTCTTTTGGTTCTCTTTGTTACAGCAGCTCAGCTTATATCCTAAATAATAATAATAAAATAAGAATGACTGCAAGAATCCCGAACTCCCTTTTTCTCTAACCTGAATGTTTTGTGTGTATGTTCTCTTTTATTTTTTCACCTCCTACCAAGATATAAATTCTGCAAATCTCAGTGATAAAGAGGGCCAAAGTTTAGTGGGTTTTTTAAAACTATCTGATGGGAAAACTTCTTCCTTCCTCAAAGTCCATTGTGAAAAGGATCTCCTATTGTATAGTGCCATGATGTGTCCTGGACAACACATTAAATATCACCTCAGGCAACAGAAAATGATAGGTGTTACTACTCAAATATTTCATAGAAATATAGCCTAATGTTCAAGGTAAGATTTGTAAATTCAGAGTAGATATTTAACACTGGGTAAGAAATTCTATTATAAGACTGGATCTCAAAACCAACATCATTAATTGCAAAAAATAAATGAGCATTTAGTGAAGAAATAATTATACAAAGTGTATAATTACATACTTATTCATTCCTTATACTTGGCTTAAAAAATAACTTGAAATGGATCCTTGTAGGTAACTTTAGTTGTATTGAATATGTATACAACTTATAGTTACTCTTCTATGTTCAGGTTTTTGTTTCACTGAAAGTAAGATAAAGCTATACACACAACACCTACTCCATCTCTGCTCCTGCTACTGGGCACAATAAGAATGATCTGTTGAAAACAAGGAAAATTACATTTAAGGTACATTAAGATGCATTTTAAGCTTGTATTTTTATTTATAGTGCATTAAATAATAGTTTACATATATGAAATAATACCTAATGTTTTGTTGAATATTAGTAGCTAAAAGTATAATAAAAATAATAGACATAGGCAAAATATCTTTTTAATTATGCCAGTGTCTAACTACAAATGAACCTTTAGACCTTCTCAGACTTCCAGTTGAACAAGATGGAGACATAAAATGCTCCAGGGAACTGTTCCCCCCCAGAATCTTTGAATAACTAGCACAAACTGGCAGAGCCATCTTCCCCAAAACTCTGGAAAACAGTTAAAGGGTTGCATTAACTGGGAGAGTGCCAAGTAAAGAAAATACATCTTTCAAAACAGTAGTGGAAAAACAAGTCACAAGTGATGTCATCAACACGGTGAGGTAAGACATCCCCTGGAAAAGTCTTCCCTCAAAATCAAATAATTAAAGGACAAATCCCACTTACTCAGAACTCTGGAGAATGTTGGAGACTGAAGAAGATCTCCACAAATGCTGAACTGAAGAAAAAGAAAGATCATCTCCAAGCTCAGGTAGGAGATTTCTGACCCTGACCTACCAGTCTGGACCCCACTCCCTCACTCAGTTCCACACAGCTTGGTAGTTGCAGAGGCAGCACACTATCCCTCCTGCCATGGATGCAGACTATAGAGCCAGTCACTGGAATGAGTTAGAACCCCATGCATATCCAGGCAAAGGGACCCAAGTCCACAGGGACCCCGGGTGGAACACAAGCTGCAGAGGATTGCCCCATACAAAAGGGACCCCAGAGGGAAAACAAGAGATCCTGGCAGGACTGTAGACAAGAAGTGCACATACTCAATCCAGTCTCTGTTTGCTGGGCCACCTAAAGGCAAAATGGACCTTTCTGGATTGACCTGCCTTTCTGTATTGACCCAATCTGGGTCCCCAGGGCAGGATTCCCTAATAGGGAAGAAATCATAGGCAGAAAAGTCTCACAGGAAAAAATGGAAAGGTGGGGGCTAAACTGCTGTAAGACAAGATGGGTCTAAGAACTGAAAAGTGTAAGGAAAAAGGGGCACTGAGTGAGAAAAAGAATTTAAACAAATCACAGGACCTGGGGAGAAAATTCTGCACAAAAAGAATCAGAACAGATCAAGAGTCCCAGTGAAGGAAGCGAGGAAAGGAAATTTTCTCCTGGGAAATTAGACAAAAGTGCAATCTTAAAAATTGTACTACATATTGAGGGCAAGAATCAGGTGAAGAAGAGCTGAGAAAATCTGAACAGTTAAACTTGGGCTACTCTAAAGGTCCAGAATAAGTTGTACCAAGCATCAATAAAAGAGCCTTAACACAAAGCCAATCAACAATAAAATCCAAAATATGAGGGAGAAACTGACATTCAGAGTTAACACATCAAAATAATCAGTTGCCTAGACATCAGCAAAAAAAAAATTACAATCCATACTAAGAAACAGGAGGATATGGCTCAGTCAAGGGAACAAATTAAAACTTCAGAGGAGACACAGAATTTGGACAACTAATCAAAGAAGTTCAAACAAATCTCTTAAATCAATTCAAGGAAATGAAGGAAAATATAGATATAATGATGGAAGATATTAAGAACGCAATGTCTGAGCATAAAGAAAAATGTGAATGTATGAAAAAGAAGAGAACAGAAATTATGGGATGGAAGGCACAATGATGGAGATTAAATATGCACTAGAGGCATACAGCAGCAGATTTGAACTGGCAGAAGAAAGAATCTATGAACTAGAGGACAAAATAATCAAAATTATACAGTCAGAAAAACAGACAGAGAAAAGGATAGGAAAAAAAAGCAGGGATTTGAATAACAGCATTAGGCACACAAATGTACATGTCACGGGTGTCTCAGAAGGAGAAGAGAAGGGAAAAGGGGCAGAAGGGATATCTGAGTATACAATTGCTGAAAATTTCCCAACTCTGATAAAAGACACAAATATTCATGTCCAAGAAGTTCAACTTATTCCAAACAGAATAATCCCTAATAAACCTACAAGACACATACTAATCAGAAAGTCAAATGACAAATATAAAAAGAGAATTCTGAAAGCAGCAAGAGAAAACAATTTGTCACATCAAGGGATCCTCAATAAGTCTAAGTACTAATTTCTCATGAGAAACCATGAAGGT
>JAQZBX010056652.1:0-18146 GCA_029593785.1 Cabassous unicinctus
TGAGGAAGAGAATGAGAAAAACCCATGCAGTTATTTTGGGAAAGGGAATATCAGGAAGAAATAACATTGGAATATTTCAGGCAGAATCAGAACTAATGTGTATAGGGAAGGTTGAAGAGGTCAGTGTGGCTGATCCAAAATGAGTGTGATAGATATAATGATAAAGCATGAATTCATGTAGGGGCAAAATTACATTGGATTTGTAGGACATGGAAAATATTTTATTTTTACTCTTAATGTGATAGGAAGTCCTGTAGGTTTTGTAAAGAAAAGTGACAAGATGCAACCTATATTTTAATAATATCACCAGTCCCAGTATTGAGATTGGAATATAGGGCAGTAAAGCTGAACAGAGAGAGAACATCTAGAAGGCTGTGGCAATAATTTGCAAAATAGAGAACATGGTTGTTTGGGTCTGGATGGTAACAGAGAAGGTGTTGAAAAATAATCACATACCAAAAATATTCTGCAGAGTGAATCAATATAGGTATGTGTATTAGTCAGCCAAAGGGGTGCTAATGGGAAATACCAAAAATGGGTTAGTCTTTATGAAGGGAATTTATTTGGGGTAGAAGTCCACATTTACCAGGCCATAAAGCATAAGTTTCTTCCCTCACCAAAGTCCATTGTCACATGTTGGAGCAAGGCAGCTGGCAACATTTGCCCAGGGTTCAGGCTTCTTGGGTTCCTCTCTTCCAGGGGCTGCATTTCTCTCCGGGCTTAGCTCCTGTTTCCTCCACAAGGTCAGCTGTAGGCAATCAGGCCAACGGCTCGCTTCTTTTCTCCTGCGGCCTTCTTTCCAACATCAAAGCTGCTTCTCAAAGACTGCTTCTCAAAACTGTTCCTACCATGCCTTTTATATTTGATTCCCCACCCACCAAGGGGTGGAGCTCAATGCCCTAATCATAACTTAATCATGCCCAGATTAACAGATCAGTGTACAAGCATGAGCCAATTATATTTTTGGAATTCAACATTACATCAAATTGGCCAACGGTTTCAGTATGTATAAGAAGTTAGATATGAGGCACAGATAAAATTCTACTAATTCTCTTATGCCTTTGCCTGAACAAGTAGGAGAATGAGTTCATTATCTGAAATGATGTTTCAGATATTGATCTTGTGAAGATAAACTAAGTTAATTATATACTTCATACACTTTGAAAATTGACACTCATTAGGTACTCTTTAAATATAATCCATTTTTACCATTATTATATAACATCAAGCATTTGCAAACATAAACTATTTTTCATATTTTGTCATGTTCTATACCAGTTTTATTTTCTTTATCATTTTTAAAGTAGTTCAAATTTTACAATACATAGAATTTGGATAAACACTAATGAAGAGAAGTATTTTGTCTTAAAAACACTTCAGATAACATCTTACATAAAATATGATATGCACTGATATAATCAAGGAAATAGAGGCAAATGTAAATAACATAGTCTTTTCATATTGCCCAAAGTTTATATTACATTGATTTAATATTCAAATAGATTAAGTGTAGAATATATTATATGATGAGAGCATAGTCTGAATTTAATTAAAGTATAAACAGTTCCTGAATGTACTATTGTATGAAAAAATAGAGAATCTGTTGAGCATTGCTGATAAGAAATACCAAGATACATTTTCTAAATCCTAGAAAAATAAATAGATGTAAGTGACGTCAGGACAATCATAAAAAGACTAGATAATGTAAATGGATTTAAGTATAAGAAAAAACATAAGACATGTTCAAGATGAGAGATTAGTTAAAAATGTATAATATTAAAAAATAAATAATTATCAAAAACATAGCTTTAGGCAAACAAAGAAAAGAAGAATTGCAATAATAGAGATTATAGACAACATAGAGTTCAGAGTAAATATAACTGTCAATAAGGTAATTTATATGGATATTATATATGTCAAAAATTTTATATGAATTCATGATATAGAGGAAAATAATGCACACTTTATTTATTTGAATATATGAATAAACACTGATGAACTTGTGAGAATTCATTAAAATTTTAATCTCAAAACAGAGGTTGAAATTTTTTAATGTCTCAAAAATCATTTTAGAAAATGAAGAAATACAATTCTACTAAAAATTAATGTAAATTAAAAGGGTATAAATCACTTGAAGGGGAAAATAAATCTAATAACCATTGCTTATACTTGAATAAAAATAAATAAAGGAAAACAAAGGAAACATACTTTCTTAAATATACCTTGAATCACAGAGAAAATTAAAACCACAATTCTGTATTCAATAGATACATTTTAAAAGTAAATAATATCAACCTACCTGACCAAAATTTATGGACTGTCACCCAATTTGTAGTCATGATCAATTCTCATATTTGCAACTTTATTAAAATTCTTAAAACTAATGAACAAAGAATCTAACACAAAAATTTATCTTTTTGAAAGAACTTAAAATTATAGAGCAAGAGAAAGGAAATGATTTTTATCATATTGAAATTAAACAAAGAAATCATGATGAAGGATATTGAAGCATCACAGAGTGGTATAGCAGTGTTTTCAGATGGCTAGCATGTAACCTCAAAGGAGACGTAACAGCATGCCAAATATTGAACCTCAAGAATTTACAAAATGCAGGTTTTAAAGCATTGAAAGTTGAGATTCTTGATTTAAATCATGTTCCAAGAAAATATTCATCTCCCAAGTATAAATGTCAAAGGAATTACCAAATTTTATAGTGATGAGTGGAAATCAAATGTTGCAAAGCAAAAATATGAAATGACAAAAAATTATATATATGTAATAAATACATGTATATACATAAGAGTAGTATAGAAGACAGTGAACAAAACTATCAAGAATATCTAGGATATTTTTATTTCCTTAATAATTTAAAATATTTTCCAATTTTTCTTCAAAAACACATATACTTTTTTGAATAACTTAATTCTATCACAATATTTTACTTTGCTTTAAGACCAAATATTGAAGTGCTGTTTTTCCTTTTGAGGTCATTGTTGATTAATACATTTAGCCAAAAGTATTTATTAAAAACCAGTGAAAAATTTTCAAAACAAATGCTACTCTGTATTAAACTTTCTCTAAGAATGTAAGCATTCTGAAGATGTGGTCAAAATTTACTACTGCTTTCAATTGTTTTCATTTATCTGATTTAATAAAATGACTCTATAGGCTGAATTTATCATTTACAGTTGAGGAAACTAGATTTAAACTTTCAGTCACATATTAAGGGAAATAGAGATAAAAAAGTGGCATTTCTAGAATCTAAACCTGAGATTTTCCTAGTCCAAAGCAGCACTCCTTAGGACAGTGCTGTTTTCTTCCCTTTAGAATAAATGACTTCCGAAAGTGCTTTACATAATAAAATTCTCAGAAACTAGAATATTTATGGGGATTTCTATGATGCAGTTTGAAGGATACCAACACATATTTTTGCACAGTTGTTGTCCTTAAAAACAAATACAATTAAACCACAGGTTTAACACGCATTTCATGACTTCCAAATCTATGTGGTTTCTAAAAACATATACTTGGAAATGTTCAAGTAAGATATAGTCAAATACAGGAATACTTAACATAAATTCAAACTACATAAAGGATGTTACTATATTTAGAGAGCCCAAGTAAATACCCAAACAGTAAAGAAAGAAAAGATGCACTTAAATGTTCAACATCACAGTCATTTCAGTTGCCTGGAGCCCTCTCTCTTCTGTATGACTCTAATGAGAGCATTTCTCACCTCTTTGTTCTGAAGACTATAAATGAGTGGATTCTGTGTATAAAACACAGAAGCTACTTGATCGTATTCCAAGGAGTAGGATTTCTTTGGCTTTAAATAAGTAAAAATTGTAGTTCCATAAAAGATGGTGACTCCCAGGAGGTGGGAAGCACAAATAGAGAAGGCTTTGCACTTTTCTGAAGTGGAATTTATTTTAAGGATAATAGACAAAATGGACCCATAGGACACAGCTATTGTGATTAGAGGCACTATCACATTTAAACTAATGAGAATGAATATCATGATTTCAGTGTCATGAGTATCAGTGCAGGGCAGGGCCAAAATTGGGGTTAAGTCACAGAAAAAGTGATAGAATACATTCAATTTGCAGAAATGCAAACTGTTCATGAAAAGAACAATGACTATGGATTTAGTAAAGCCTATCATATAGGACCCAGTGATGAGACACAGCAGAGTTTGTGGACATAACAACTGGATAGTTAAGAGGATTGTAGAGAGCTACATAGTGGTCATAGGCCATTGAAGAGAGAAAGAAAAATTCAGTGACAACCAGGAAGATAAATAAATACATCTGGGTGAAGCAGCCTATAAATGAAATATACTTATTGGAATTTAGTAAGTTCTCTAAGGTTTTAGGTGTGATAACTGTTGAGTAACTGAGGTCAAGGAATGACAGGTGACTGAGGAAAAAATATATGGGGTTGTGAAGCTGGGGGTCCAGGCGAGTTATTAGCATCATCCCTGTTTTCCCAAGCACAGTAATCATGTATATCAGGAGATATAACAGAAAGATGACATGTTGGATCACTTCAGAGTCAGTCAATCCCATAAGGATGAAGTCAGGCATATTTGTGATAGTCCTCCTTCTCATGATATCATTCAGCTGTTGTAAACTGTTGAAAACTCAAAGGGCATACTTAGCATGAATGACCTAGAAACTTTTTTTCTATAGGAATGAACTGGCATTAAAAAAAGTACTTTAGTGATTCTAGAAATTCATATTAAGGAGTTTGTAGAATATGAATAAAAAATCTTAGTTTGTCCATCAAAGATAAATTAGGTGTAAATCAACATTTGGATATTATATATTAGAAACATATATATATGGCATAATTAGAATATACATGACAATATTATACTTTCCTTCATTAACACATTTATTCAGATTAAAATATTATATCATAGTTATTAATATTTCAAATATTTATTATAAAATAAAAAGTGCAAAGAAAGTTAAATAACTTGCTAACAGTTCTAACTATTCTCTATTGTTAGTTCTGTGATTCTAGCAAGATTGTTTGAGTCCCAAGAGCATGCTTATAAAATTTTATTTCTATATATATTTAATTTCAGCAAAACCAAAAACATGTGGTTATGTAAACAATTATAGAAAATTTTATTGTACAATTCACTGTGCTTTTGTATCCTATATTATTTAGTACCCATGACATGTCATAAATTAAAAGCTTAGGTGTATTAATTTATAGAGCACATATTACTATTAATTTTAAGAAGATAGGTTTTTTAAACAGATCATATTCCTTCTAAAAAGTATATTTTCAGTATATGTACATTGCAAAATGACTCATAATCCATCTTTTCTCTCTTTCTATTTCTACAAATCCTGGAATTAAGTAAGGCATGCATGATATACCTATTCATATGTGCAGCCCTCTAAGTATATCTCTCTGTTTGTTTACTTAACTAAAATGCTTTAACATTCAGATTAATACTTGCCAGGAGTCAAAGTGGGTGCAAATTTCTACTTGCTTTAAATATCTAGTATGTTTTCAACCTCAAATTTTTCTGCAAAATGAAATATGTAAACCATTAAGGAGTCTAAAATTCCTGCAATGTGATAACTGTTTCCATTAAGATAACATAAATTTAATTTTTATGCATTTTTTAAAGCAGAAAATATAAATACAAAATTTTCTTCAGTTCCTGGTCAAATAGAAAGTTCACTTGAAAATTTTTTCTCACTAGGGAGCTATGTGAACACAAGCGTGGAGAGTATCCCTTGCCCTTCACCTTAGTAATGCAATGGTATCTCTTACACTGAAGGTTGCCAAATATGCAACATGTGGTCATCTCTGGGACCAATTAACTAGGAAGATTTTTTGGCATGATGCCAATGATACAAGTTAAAGGACTAATGCATACACTTTAATTTGAAACAAAGAATGGCTCTCCTTTTAGAAGCCATATAATTTTGAGCAGCATTTTTATATTCCTTTGTGATGCTCTATTTCATGACTAGGTAAAATAGGAGGTATTTCTAGAGAAATAGCTAATTAATCACTGGCTAAAAGGAAGGATTATTAACCACCAAGGATGTAATAGTACATTTTTCACAATGAAATATTTTCTACACTTAAAAGTATGATACTATCATAGGATTGAACATTGATCATTTCACAAAATTATCTTAGAACAAAATACAAAGAAGAAAATGAAAATTTATTCATACATGTTGTTATTCTTTAGATGTATTTTTTCCCAAGTATTCTCTTTTATGCATAAAAAGCTTATTTATAAGTGTACTAATTGTTTATATAATTTTATCACATTGAATTTTCAGTAATACACTGATTTTGTAATGGAAAATTTATAATAAACCTTGACCTATGTTATAATAGATTTTGTAAAACCAGAGTCTCTTGTAGTTTGCATTAACTGGTGAAGTGTAATTATCTTCTTTCTGGGAGTGTGCACCAGATGATGAATGGGCATTTTTGAGATATCACGGGGAAAATACTGTGGGATTTTCCCAGAGAGGTTTGGGATTGTCAAATAATTCAACACAGCAGTACTGTTATTATCAGCCACAATAATTTTTATGCAACCTGTTTTACTATTTAGTGTATTGGCTTTTATTATATCAATAGAAATATAAGAGAAGAAACTAATAAAAAGTGCTGAAATAAGTAAAGATTTTTTAATTATTTGAAAGGCCAAAAGTTACTTCCTCTATATACAACCAGGTGAACTGGATATTTGTGAATCTTTAAAGTCAATTTCCATGTATATTTAGAAGTGACTCCTACAAGAAAACTGTTTTATACTACAGAATTTTGGAGAGAATTTCATGGCATGAATCAGGGAATTACAAAGTAATATATTATATTTTTGGTGTAATTTGAATGTACAATCTTTCTAGTCTTCAAAAATACAATGATACTGAGAAAATCTTATTTGGATATTAAAAGGTTAGCATTAATTTATTTCACAATAGATGACCTTGGGGTATAACATTTTCTATGCCAATTACTCCTCAATAGTCTGCTTACTCCTTGCAAAATCACCATGAGAGGGTTTTTCTTCCCAGCATTGAAATCAATTTTTTATATTCATTAAGTTTCATTTCAAATAATGTTAATAGCCAAAGAAGTGAAAACTTACAAAGCTTTTTATGACCAATATTTTTGCTTAATCTTTATTGCTTTAAAATATATATATCATTAAAATATATAATATTTAAAATAAAATAATCTTTATATAATTATCTTTAAAATCTTTAAAATAAAATAAATTTGGCAGAAGAGCAGGAGTAAAACAAAGAAAGGAAGCATGATTTATTTGTCCTACATTTCAACAAAATTAGAACTTGATATCTTACAATTATACAATGTCATTTTTAAAAAAATTCTATTTCTGCTTTAATACTTTATAATTTTAATGTGATTTGAAGTCTGTTAAGAAATTTTAAATTTTTTCTGGAAATTTGGCTGTATTAGTATTTTACACTCTCACTCACATCTTTCAAATATAAAATATTCCTTTTTCTGGTAATACTAATTTGCAAAGTTGTATATGTGTGCTTATATTTACATTTTTACATCCTTTTAGCATACGTCTATTTCTTATCTACATCACATAGTTTGGTCTTACTTTTTATTAGATTCAATTAAAAAGCCTTTAATTGTAGTATTTAAGCCATTTACATTTCAAGTCATTTTTATGTCCTATTTTCATTTTATTTCCTATAATTTTGAAATCCTGTTTCTTTTCTCTTGGTTTCTTTTTCTTAATATAACATATATTACTAAATTTAACCCCTCCCATTGGAATTTATAAACATACTTCAGTTCATTATATTAGTGTTTTCTCTGGGGGTAAAATTTGGATCCCTAAATGTTTTTATTGTTCTTAATATTATTATGACTTCTCCTAGGCAACCAAAATAGCACAATAAGTCTCTCCAGCACCTTTTCACATAAATCATCTTTGAAAAACAATAACTAAATGCTGAACCATGTTCCCCAAAACTCTGAAAAAGGGTGAAATGATTGGAGTAACAGGGTTAATCCTGAATCAAGAAAATGCCAGTTAAAACTGGTAGTACAAGCTGGTCTCTACCCCAGCCTCTCCCAAGCACAGTTCAGTGTGGATGGACCTGAGCTCTTATTGTGTGTCTCTGATTCTGTTTTGGAGGAAATAGGTTCACCCCTTTGAGCATGCTGGAGTGCATGTAAATTGGTTCTAATGTATCCATTGGTAGTCTGGCAGCTTAACTTAGGGAGCCCATGTGTATCTTGTTCTTTCCAGAACTTGCCCTACAGGCAGAAACGTGTTGCAGACAGTTAAAGCAGTGTGAATAACAATTCAATGTACCCTGGAAGGATTCCTCTCTGTAAGACATACAATAGAGCACCTTGGAGGAAGGACATTCCATTACACAGGGATAAAGAAGACATTCCAATTTCAGTAAACAGGAAATTGATTAGGCCCTAAAATGAACTCAGGATAACACAAGTCTCAGCAAAAGGGAGGATCCCACATTTTACCTCAGGCAGACCTTTTTGATAGGAAAAGTAAACACTTAAGGACAGCACAAGCCAATACAGGAACAATTTTCAAAGACAGAGAAAGATTTCATATGCATTGATTTTTTTTTTTTTTTTTTTTAAGCTCCTGACACTCAATTATATATTTGGTACATAACTAGGTGTATATAAACTTCAGACACAGCTTACAAGCTAAATCCTATAGATAAAACATTAAAATATTAAAATGCACATTGTGCAACAAAAATTAATAAGACAATGTACAAGAAATTGTGACACATCCAAAGAAAGGAGATAGAACTTCAGAAATCCTCAAAGAAGGCCAGTATTGGATATCTGAAAGGACAAATCAGTGCAATAAATGCAGCAAAATTAAAATGGTTCAGGTTGTACAGGAGAAAGAAAATAGATAAAAATAAAAGACTAGAGCATTAGAGACATGTGGGACACCCTGAAGAATAGCACTATAGTCACAACAGGAGACCCTGAATAAAAAAGGAGCAGAAGATATATTCAAGGAAATACTGACAGAAAACTCTAATTTAATGAAACACATGACCACATTCAAGAAGACCAGGAAAGAAAAACAGGATAAACTTGAGGAGAACCATGGACTGTAGTATAACTATAGAATACCAAAACAAGGAGAGATTTCTGAAAACTACAAGAGAAAAACAGCATGTGATATAAAAAGAAATCCCTACAAAATTGATTACTGATTTCTCAGCAAAAAACAGGGAAGCACAAAGATAGTAGGATGAAATATTTAAGTGACAAAAGAAAAAATTTCATCAAAGAACATTTTTATTCAGCAAGACTGTCTTAAAAATAAGGAAGAGATTAACATTACCAGATAAAGGTTGAGGAAGATGATCATTGCTAGAACTGTCCTACTAGCAATACTACAGGGAGTTCTTCAGACTGAAAGAAAAGGATATTAGTCTGTGTATAGAAGCATCATAAAGAAATAAAGATATCTATTAAAGTAATCATAAAAGTATTCATAAACTTCTGTATTATATTGTATTATATTTTTTAATGTAGCTTCACATTTTATTTGTACAGTTTCTAAAAATACATGCTTAAGTAATTACAATTCTGTGGTTTACTGGACCTAATGAGTATAAATATAATTTGCAACAAATAAAACAATGAAGTGGTGGGATTGTGGGGTATAGGTACAATTAATATGTTATTGAAATTAAATTGGTATCAAATTAAATGAGGTTGTTATAAACTCAGGATGTTTTTTTAATACAATAGTAACAACAAAGAAAACATCTGAAAAAAAATAAATAGAAGGAGATGAGAAGGGGCCCAAAGACTACAATCCAAAATATCAAATAGATATGAAAATATTACTTAATGGAGGAATTGTATCAAACATACAAGGTGCAAGAAGCTAAAATGGCAGTAGAAAGTTCAGCATTATTGGTAACTGCTTTAAATGGAAATGACCTAAATTTTCCATCAAAAGGCAGAAATTGGAAAAAAATTTAAACTATATGCTCTTTATAAGAAACTCAACGAAAATTCAAAGACAAAAGTTGATTTAAAAAAAATGGGAATAAAAGTTGATTGAAAGTGAAAGGATGGAAAAAATATTCCATGCAAATACAAAAATGTAACCAAAAGAGAGCTGGAGTATGCATACTAATAACAGCTAAAATAGCCTTCAAGCCTCCAACTTTTAAAATGGACAAATGAGTACACTATATCCTGATGAAGTGGTCAATTCAGCAAGGAGACATGACAGCTATAAATGTGTTTGCACTGAATCAGCAGAAATCAACAATAATCTGACAAATATACACACTTTTGAAAGGAGAAAAACATGGTTCTATAATCTAATAATAAACTTCAGTATACAAAACTTAATAATGGAGAGAACATCCAGATAGAAGATTGATAAGGAAATAGAAGACCTGAATGATATTCAATAGGACAAATCAGTGACAAAGACAATAGGAACTAACAAACATACGTAAAACAATTCATACTCAAGAGACCAATAAAAATTCTTTTCCAGTATATATGAGGCATTCTCCAAAATAGACAATATGCTAGGTCACAAAATAAGATAATACATTTAACAAGATAAATTATACAATGAGTCTTCTCTGGCAACACTGAAATGATGTTAGAAATCAATAAAAGAAGGATTAGTGGAAAACTCACTGATACATGGAAATTAAAAAGTACAATATTAAACAATCAATGGCTCAAAGAAGAAATTACAAAGACAATTAGCAAATATCTTGGGGTGAATGAGCAATACAAAATATACCAAATCTTACAGATGCAGCAATGGGATTGGTGAAAGGGGAATTTATAACTCTGAATTCTTACAATAAAATAGGACAAAAATCTCAAATATGAGACCTAACCTCACATCTTGAGGTACTAGAAACAGAAGAACATAGTAAATCCAAAAAAGCAGTTGTAATGAAATTATATTACAATAGAGATAAATGAAATAAAGAATAAAAATACAATAGAAATGATCAATGAAACCAAAAGTTTTTTCATTACAAAGATCAATAAAATTGACAAAACTTCATCTAGACTGAAAAAGACAGCAAGGACAGAAATAACTAAAATCAGAAATGAAAGCATCCAGGAAACTAAGACAAACTCCCAGAGTGAAACATAGGGAAATTTCTTTAGGATTTTGTGTTAGGCAATGATTCCTTAGCATTTACACCAAAAGCCAGGATCAAAGAGGAAAAAAATAGATAAAGTGTACTTCATCAAAATTAAAACTTTTATTCATCAAAGTACTTTATCATGAATGTACAAAAATACCTACAATATGGTAGAAAATATTTGGAAATTATTTTTCAGATAATGGTCTAGTATTCAGAATATAAAAAGGGAGCCCACCAGTCAGAGAGGCAAGATGGCATCAGTTTAAGTGGACACTTACCATCTCTCTCACAAAAGAGAGCTGATTGGGGACAGGATCCTCCCCAAGTGAGCTCTTCTGGTACCCCACAGAGCAGGAGCCTTTGGGACATTGATCTGGAGGGAGCTGGACAGGGAGACAGATTGCTTAGGATAAAACCGTGAGTTTTTAGTCCCGTTTTGGGAAAACATGGATGACTAAGGCCCACCCTCAGGACAGGGGTCCAGGGAGATTCCTGACTTCCCCTGGCCACCCAGCAAGAGCAGTCCCTGAGAGTTAGAGGATACTGGTAAAGGGTGAAGAAGGGTTTCCTTTCCATGGGTTTGGTTGCCTGGACTCCCTTAGAGCTTTGCGAAACACACAAGCTGGCTTGAAGTGGCAACAGGCTCAAGGAGAGGTGAATCTGCTGAGGAAGCCTGATTTACCTAACCACCCTGAGATACAGATGCTTGGCCTGAAAGAGGGTGGAGTCAACCAATTTAATAGTTCCATGCTGAGGATTATCAGAATTTCAATTCCCTTAAGGAAGTCAAGAAGTGGGAAGCACTTAGTAAATTTTCAAGAGCCTATTTAGGGTCTCTGGGAGGAGGTGGTGGTTTAGAAGAGGATTGAATATCATTTCAGTGTGGAGTACTCAGTCATCAGGGTCCCATTTGAATTTCAAAAGGGAACTTAACCTGACCAGCCTGCTGAATCTTGCGGTGCTAGGAGAGGAAAACCTGCCCAGGGGAAAGTGACTGAATAGTTTCTGAAGAGCCAACTGACCCAATTAGAAAGGTAGCACAGTAGAGGAATTTCTGCCTTGAATGTATGAGGTCCCTAGTTTGATCCCCAACTCCTCTAAGAGTAGTGATCTACTGGGATATCTTAACATCCAGCTGATACTCTAGGACAGGGAAAACATAGACATTATTTTGGTACTAGCTTCTTTTGGGTCCCTCATTAAAAAAAAAAAAAAGTTCTTAAAAATATTTAACTCAGTTTACTTGCTAAAACCTGCCTCAAAACCTGCAGAGAGAAGCCTGCTGGGTAATAGATTGATGAACACAGGCAGCCTGAGAGGCTCCACAAGGACCCAAGAAAAAATGCTATTTTTCCTTAGCTTTGTTTGACTGCTTGCTTGTGTGTTTGTTTGTTTTATGTTATTTTTTTGTTTTGTTTTGTTTCATGTTTTTCTTTCCTCTTTCCTCCCTCCCCCACCCTTTTTTTTTAAATTAGGTGCTACTAGCTTGTTTCTTCTTTGCTGTGCTTCTTTTTCCTTGATTCCCCATTTTCTGTGTATACTGATTTTGTCTACCAATGCTATCTCTTGTCCTTCCTTCATCTTTCTATCTTCTGCTTTCTGTTGTGGTTCTTACATTCCACCTTTTTTAACTGGTCCTCAACTTTACTGGTTTTGAACAAGAGAATTGGAAGAATCAGACAGGGAGTATAATTGAAGATGAGGCAAGGGAATTCATAGTTCATTTTGGAAATATTGGTATTGCAGGGGATTAAAAGAGAAGGTGATTAGTGAGAGGCTATACAAGAGAATGCTTGATACACCATATTCAAAGGAACATACTGAGAAAAGTTGAAATGGACATTTAAGCAAAATTTTGTACATATATATTATTGCTTCTTATGATGTGCAAGTGAAGTGTGGCATGTTTTTGCTCCTACAGACAGAACAGTAGGAACATAGTAATGATTTAAAAAGATAGAAAATACTTTTTATATTTAATAAATTTCTGTGCAATCTACTTAATATATTGCATATAATAATATACATTCAGTGCAATTGAAAAATCAAGAAACACTTTCCAATTAGGACCAGGATGAATATAAACAAGTTGTAAAAGCCCTAAAGTTTCACATAATTTTAAAAATTTAGTGTTATATTTTCAATGAATGAATGAAAATATCTGATAGAGAAAGAAATTAATAAAATATAGTCCATTTACAGTGTCTCAAATAAAGTGATGAAAAATTTCAGGGCAAATAATCTTAATCACATACTGTGACTTGAAATGAAAACATATATTAGGTAAATAATAGTAAATAGTATATCTATAATAATATACTTTCCTCAGTTGTAACAAATGCATGGTTTTGCTAATAGCAGTTATATGGGAACTTTGTATTTTCTGCATGAGTGACTAGGTAGGAAATAGCCCTAAATATATCACAAAAATAATGTTGTAGTAAATTTCATACATGGTTCCTCATGCGATAAAATTTTCTAATATAAATTACTATTCTGTTAAATGAAGTTTGCTGGAATCAGAAACATATAAAATAGGCAAGAAAGAAGAGAAAAATTCAAAAACAAATTTATATATATAGGTAAACATACAGACATACACAAAGCTCATTATATAAGCTAAATTCAGTCACTCCATTCCCAAGACTGAAGATTCATTTTTTTATATGTTTATTTCTGATATAAGATATATGAGAAGGAAGTGGGTGTAGCTCAGTGGCTGGGTGCCTGCTCCCCACTTATGAGATCGCAGGTTCAATCCCCAGTACCTCCTTTTAAAAAAGATATAGATATATGAGAACTTCCTAACCAATTGACTATAAGTATTTAAGTCATATATACAAATGATAACTCTGTTTCTATGCTTTTCCTTTTTCAAATGATACAAAAATATATCATTTCAGAATTATACTAATATGTTTTGAATGGAAATATATTCAAGGCTGTTCACATACTGAAGAGAGATATATTATGTGTGGAATAGCATCCCTGACCTTGATAAATTACCACTGTGCTTTCCCAAGTATGGCAGTTTGAGATTATTTATGAATCCCCAAAAGAGAGATTATGTTTGTTAACTAATCTATGCCTCTGGGTGTGATACCCTTTGAATGCATTACATTCAGCTAATGTGTTTTGATTAAATTACATTTTAATATTTGGGGTTTGATTATACCATATCCGTAGGCTGTGACTCAGGGTTGAATCCCCATCTCCTTGGTGGACTGATACAAAAGGGCACTCACTCAAGAAGAGAGAGATCTCTATTGACACAGAAGAGAGAGAATTCAGTCCATTTTGATCCTACAGCCCCGAAGAGAGAAAAGCCATTTGCCTGCAAGTTTGCAGCTGAAGAGAACAGAGCGGCTGAGCAGCTGACAAAGCCTGCAAAGAAATGAGCCTTCTGCCACACTGATATAGGAAGCCCTGATAGAAGAGTCATATGCCAGCCTACAGCTGAGATCAGAAGACACTGGGCCCATGGAACCTCAAGAGGAAGAAGGAAGGAGGTACTAGGCAGAGATTGCTGCAATCTTGCTTCAACAGGTATCAATAAAATTGATTTGTCAAAAAAAAAAAAAACAGGTAGTAACTGACTTTGTTGATAAAGCAGCCTTGAGTTGGACTCTTCAGGGCCTTGTAACTCTTAGCTTTTACCCCAAAAATTACCATTTATAATGGTCAACTGATTTCTGGTACTATGCATCAGAACCCCTTAGGCTGACTAATACACCAAGTAAATTCAAACAAGAGAAAATTATCAGAACCTAACTTGTGTGCCTAAATGCATGTCTCTATAAATAAGTTGTTATATATTTGCAATGAATTTTTACTTGTATATTTTGTATGATACATTTTCTAGAAACTGTGAAGAAAATAAATATGAATAAGCAAACTCAAAGTGTTTACAATCTTCTTGGAAAAGAGATAAATATCACACACACAAGCACACACACATACATATATTTTATTTTAAAAGAACTTCATCAAATTTACCTTCGGTTACCTTCAATACACATGGAAAATACATTGGCTCAACTGCTTCCTTTGATTCCTACTCAATGATTCATGCACATTGAAACATTACTGAGAGGCATCCTTTCGAATGGTAATGCTGTAACAATGTTATATGGAATTCACTCTTCAGGGTTTCCATTAATGAATAATTATTCAGCTCTGCAATTCTCTCTTCAAGGGAAAAGACTATATTTTAATAATATGTATCTTTATGTCTACAATTTCTACTGGATTATGTGTAGATAATGGTTCATTAATTGACAAAAGTACACACATTTTTTTAAGTCTTTGTAGTTAGTCACAATATAGCTATTTGGATATTAATCTCTGCTATTTTTTAATGGATAACATATTCTACTATTTAAACAGATCAATTTCTTTGTAACCCCAAATCTAAATAATATCTAATCACGGATAAATGACAAAAGTTTTAACTAGCATAGTAAAATAGGCATGCATTAGCAAAATTACTCATTGGCCCTCTTAGTGCTTACACCTCTGAAATGATCCAACTTTTCACTTGGGATTATATTTACTTTTATTAGTTCTGCACCCTTTCCTGCTTTACTCTCAGGATACCAGCACCCATTGCAGTTCATTAAAATTAGGAGTCCTCACAACTTAATTTCTTACAGTTCTACTCTTAATTTGCTAAAAGCTAGGAAAACAGAATATCTATCTGTATCAAGCATCAATTGGATATTTTCACAGGTTACTGTGTGATGCATGCGCACTCATTGTTGGTATGGCATACCTTTCAGGTACTGCTCAGATGCTTCTTCACTTACTTCCATATGTCATGTTCTGAATACTTGATGGGCCTAAATAACCTCCAAACAAATAAAATAGTAATTCATACCCCAAATTTGAATACTGTAAGTAACAAACTTGTGTTATGCTACAATAATGATTTCCCAATTGCTGAAGTAATTGAATGTTAAAGTCATCCAGGTTTGTTTTAATAACATGTATAGATTACTCCAGGAAATAGCTTTCTATATAAGACTCTTAGGGTAGCATTTTTCATATATTTTCCCTCAAACTATAGATCTGTTGCTTTGTATTAAAATGACAATGGGATAGAATATGGAAACTACTTGTTCCTGCATCAGAGAGAGTGTCAGTCCATATATTTAAAGTTAATTCATTTAATTCATGTCATTTCCAAATCATCATGTTGTTGGGGCCCAAAACTGGGCCTTTGAGGATAACCAGAGATGTAGAGGGGAAAAAATTAACATGAGAGTTAAGCAGAAATTACATTTATTATGTCTGCAGACAAGAGCCAAGGTTGTCTAAAGCAACTCATACCTGACTCCTTGTCCTGTGGCTTTACTCTTGCTTAAATATCTAAGTTACTACTTAGCATTTGCTTTGATTATGCATTAGCTTTTATGCTTATGGATGAAAATACATAGCTAATTATATAACTGTATGTTTAGTATGTTCAAGAAATCATGCTTGCACATATATTGCATGATCAAAAATGGGGCAGGTAACTCCACCCCTGGTTGGGAATATTACTATGTCAATTAAGCAAGTTGAAGTGAGGACTGCAAGGGGCTTCAACACAGGTCTGGCCAACAGGTTGAAGCTGTTTCTCATACTTCATTGCTTCAACAGGTTATTCTCAACCACAAGAAATGGAATTTGGCACCAAGAGAGGGTTGCATCTCATTACCTTCTAATTTATATATAATTCTTTCCTTTGTATCCTAGCAACAGGGAGAGAAACAAGTTACTTTCGGGTGTTCAGTCATCCTACATGCATCAATGTCAACTGGTTAATTTACCACTGTGTTCCACCAGCTTTTTTTATATTAAATCACACTCAAACACAAATTGAACAGACAAAATAAATTTCTTTCTCACATCCAAAGACCTGAAATACTATATCAGTGGGCAGAGCATTGAGATAGAACAGCAGAAATCTAGATCTTTCAACAATTGTGGAAAATAATTTACTATTCACTTGTAGAATGAAGATATTAATATTTTTCTAAGAAGATTGGAATACAGGCTGAAGAACAAACTATTTTAGTAAGATTTAATTTTTAAAAACTAAATATAGAATATCTGAATTAGGTTGAACTTCAGAGTCACAGGGTCATATATTTTAAAATTTTATGACCTAATTTCTAAAAGCTATCCAGTTGCCTTAGGCTTTCTTGGGTTTTGATGAACAGAATGAAGATGTTATTTTAAGGATACACAATGGTAGAATTAAAATCTATGTGAAAGAGCATTGTTAATTCCCATTTCTTGCTTAAATATTTAGCATTATGTTATATTTTAATAAGTAAATAGAAATACCAAGCAAAATCAAGTTTCTTTTCTGCCCAAAGCACTTCAAAGGACAATTCCTGGAAATGTTCTAAAATTGACTGTGCACAACTCTGTGATGGAAAATGGGAGCCACTGAGTGTACACTTCCAATGGATTGCAAAAAACATGGGACTGTATAGCACAGGAAATCCAGTGGCAGAAGGTGGACTGTGGTTAACAGAGCAAATGTGAGAATGTTCTTTCATGAACTATAGCAAATCTATAATACTGATACAGGGTGTTGATGATCAGGTGACTTGGGGGAGAAAATATACCAATGTAAAATATGGGTTATAGCTAGTAATATTTTGATGATGGTATTATTTCCTAGCTTATAAGAAATGTTTCACAATAATGCAAGGTGTTGAAGGTGGGCTAATGTATGAGAGACTTTTATGGTGATATGCATGTTTGTTTTGTAAGTTCACATTTAAACAGACTTATTGATTATGTATGTTCATGTATACATGAAACACATCAATAAATTTTTATGTAAAAAAAGAAAAAAGAAAAAAGAATAAGAAAACTTCCTGGGACACTGGAGATTCTAAAGAGAAAGTATTCATTGCTTGTACATAACAAGGAGGTCATAGGCCTAACAGCCAAAATCTGCCTCCTCAATCTTCAGTAATT
>JAQZBX010056653.1:0-21063 GCA_029593785.1 Cabassous unicinctus
TCAAATCAATAAAGTAAGTAGTAGTAAGGTTCAGTGAAAAAATTTCCAATGAAGTAATATTTACACCAGGGAATTCTTCCTTATTTTCCATGATTTAGCATGCTGAGCTCCAGGATTTACATTTTATGAAATTTTGCAGGGGAGGAATTCATATTTTTTTACAGCTCTTTATGTTAGTTAATTTAAATTGAATGGTGAATGCCACTGACATACACTTCCGGATTATGCTTTTAAAATTCGTTGTACAAATGAAACTTTGACAGAGGTTTCTATTATGCTTTGTTTACATTTTAAGAAATTTTAGGCCTTTAAGAATTTTAGGAAATTTAAAGATGCAATATATTCCTGATCGAGTGCTTTCTTCAGATCCAGGGCTTCAGCCTTCACCATTATGATGGAAATGGCATTTCTTTCTGGAGCTGCAGCTCCAGGGTTTGGTACAATAAATAGAGAAGACTCTCTATATTTCAAATAGAAAAGGCTTTAACATATTTACAAAATTATTGAAAGGAGAAAAAGTCTTCCCTATGCTTCATGGTCATACCTCAGCAGCTTTACCATAGAGATTCAGACACTGCTATTAGCACACAGAGGAGCAAAATGCAGAAAACAGATGTTAACAACACCAATGCTGATAACTAGTGAGTAGACAGTGGAGAGTGGCCCCTATAAAATCTCATGCCTTCATATGGCTATCTTTAATAACATATGGCCTCCAACTGCCTTCTGCTTTCCAAATTTTGCGTGAATGTACCTCATTGGCACAGTCTAAATTATATCCACTATCTTAGAAGCAAAAGGGTACCCCATCCCTCATGACAGAATGAAGATTACAGAACAAGTGTGAAAATTGCTGTTGAATGCCAAAGGCTGTATCTAGCAACTTCACATATTTAATGGCTTATTGGATATATTTATTAGGGTTTTTTTTCCAACAGAAGAGATAAAAGACGTTAACTCATCAATTTTGGTTTTCTTCAAAGATCCTCTACTTTGGTGCCATTTGTATCCCTCAGCTACTTCCCTGCCAATGACGTATTTAGGGCTCATAATTCGTCACAGTGGTTTCATAATTGTATCATAAAACTAGTATCTATGTATTTAATATTGACTTAATATTGTTACCACATCCATCAATCCATCCTCTACAATGACACCTTTCTATAATTTTATTGCCCCTAGAACCTTAATTTGGCTCTTGGCAACCTTCCCAGGTGTGTCTCTTTTCCCATTCCTGTATCTGTCCTTCAGTCATATTAACATACTTGAAGCCTCTCAAGAAAATCATTTTCTATATGAGCCTTTCATATCTGACCATGTGGATTTCCTTTTATTTCTGGTTACTCTCTCTCCTGAAACCACATCCATGTGGGTAATTCTCTATCATCCTTTAAAAGTCATCACATGAAGTATCTTCTCTGGGATATTTTTAATCTCCTGACATATCTAAATTATATGTCTTTGCTCTGATGGTATTATCCTCATGTGCACAGCCTCTAACTTATTGTATATTATGGGTTGTTACAAAACTGTCTAATTTTCTATTAGCCACATCTTATTATGAAACTTTAGATGTCTGCATCTGAAAAATTCATTAGGAAGTTTATTTATAGACACATTCTAATTTGTCAGTAGTTTTAAGAAATTAACACATGATGATTAAGGTAATGATATCTAAAAAGCAATAGCTATAGAGATATTTAAGTATTCTTAAAAGTGCCTTTAGGTTATGTAGAATGCTGAGATGGACAGATAATATCAAATATATAATATAGAAAATAAGAGATAATTTGTATAGATATGCATGCTCTATTGTGATGAGAGATAGAGATAAATAGATATGGACCTAACCCATAGAGGTTTACAGGCATAAGCATAGGGAATGTGTACTGAATTTAAGAAAGAACATATTGTCCAGTGATAGGACATATTGTCCTAGAAAGAAATTTTACCAATGTTGCAGTATGAAAGATGACTTTTAAATGGTGTCTCTGCATGGGATGGGATGGTGGCTAGATATTGGGTGGATATGGAATGGAATGGCTATTTGAAATCAGAACATAAATTATTAATTTGGTTATCTCATGACTGCAGAGGAATTGGTCCTTAGTTTCATCTCAAGAGTTTTGTGTCAGATATTGACTGATTCTGGCAATGTGAGTTTTTGGAGGAATTTACACCTTTGAATGACTATCTAACCTTGCATTTATTCTTTATAATATCCAGAATAGACCATATTAATATGCATCTTCAATTAGATTATCTAATGTTAAGGACTAAAGATTCCTGATAAACTTTTTATACCATTTATTGATAGTTTGAACCTTAAACTCTAGTTTAACTAAATAGAGCTTACTCTAAATAGAAATAAAAGTGCTATTTATGACATTGCCAGGTCAGTTGTAAAGTAATATTTAATGAAAAATGTGAATGAACATACAGAAAAGAGAAAAAATGGTTTAAACTGAAGATATAAGATCAAAATTAAATACATAATTTAATTTTAGATCATATACTGATCTAAAATTAGGCTTTGGAATGTATTGCATCATTATTCTTTAAAAACAGTCAGAACCAACTGTGATCAATAAATATAAAAACAATAAAGTAATTTGAATGATATTTACTGTTATAAATCTGTTTTTAATGAAAATATATTCTAAATAGATTATAAAATTAAATTTAGTGCTGTCAATTTTTGTGATAAAGCAATAATTATAATGTGGTGTCTCTATTTGTTTCTAAAGTTTTTGCAATCAATGCAAATCATCATAATGTAAGATACACCACAGTAGTCTATATCTCCATGAATAGAGTGGAAGATGATTTAAATAAGCCAGAAGCCTCTGGCTTAAAACAGCCTCTGGCTGTTCATTCATGGGTGTACACAAAGTTGAGCCAACACCACCTTAGAACTTTAAAACTTATCTTACTTATTCTTCATAATAGCCTATCATAAGCTTCTAATAATTTGCCAGCATATACATACATATATATGTATTCTTTGATAATATTGTCCTCCCTTCAATAAATATTTCTGATCTTGATTTTCCTATAGCTATCAGCTGTAAAAAATTGAGTATTTACCAAATATCATATCTGTAATACTTCTGCAATTATTTTATTCCCATAAGTATAAAAAATGACTGCCTGTAGTCTTTGCCAACTTGACCTATATAATAATGTGTGAATGTGTGCGTACACATGCACACACAGCATATGTATTCCACCAAAATACTCACAAGTCTGAAGTTTAACAGATTGTGTTGTTTCCCACTTTTATGTACATGAGTAAATAGGAAGGTATGTGATTTTTACAAAGTTTTTTACAAAGTTTTTAGGACTATATCAGTTCAAGCAAATTGTCATAATTTTCCCAAATAAGAAATATGTAACTATCTTTAACAATAAGTAATTTTGCCTTAATGAAAAGCAAAAGTAAGTAGACAGGTGCCTGAAACAATTACAGAGGAAAAACAAGTCTGAAAAATAGATTTAAAAAGATATATATTCATAAGATGATTGGAAGAACACTTGTAATTAATTATAAGATTTAAATTTTGGCTATAGAAAATTATAAACAAAAAGATTAAAAATATATGTTTACATAAATATGATATAACTACATATAGTTTAAATCTGGCTGTAGAAAACCATAGACTAAGAGGTGACTGAAATATCTATGCTTCCATGTTAGTCCCCATAATATGCATGAGATTAATTTTTATTGCTAGCTATAAAGTTTTTTAATAATAAAATCATTTCAGTAAAATGTTTTTTATTTAGTGAGTTTAGAATTGTTGTCTTTTTAAAACTGGACAAATAAATAAGTGAAATGCATCTAGGACCCAATCAAATGGAGCAAGAATACAACAGTGGTTTCTTTCTCACAAGGCACATTACTCTTGAAATCCAAAGAAATCCTAAGAATTCTACCTAGATAAAACTATAAAAATAGAACTGAATATTGATTAAAAAACACGGTATGCACATTAATATTAAGCTTAGTATTGACATATTCACCCACTAGAACAAAGATATATAATACCATTACACACACATGCAAACACACACATGGGACAAACCCAATAAATGCTCCACCAACCTCAATGCTAGCTTTGGCATTACTTTCAGAAAATTCCCACATTACTTGCTACTAGTGACACTCACCTGTACATCATCAGACTGACAGCAGAGGAAACCCTAGACCTCTCTTTCTTTTCCCCAACCATACTTCCTTATTAACATCATCAATACTCTTTTTTAGCCAATTATGACACTGTCCGAAAGATCAACGGATTTAATGCCATTATTCTCCACATTTGTTGATCTCAGCCACGAAAAGAAAGCTGAGAATCCCAGATCACCCCTCGTCAAATCTTATTCCATCTTTTTAGGGGTTTTACTCATGGAGAACAATCATACTCCTTTCTCCCACCCCCAATACCATTCCCACTGCCCTTCATCAGTATAGTACCCTGAAAACTTCAAACATTTCTTCTCAAGTTTATTTAAATCTTTCCTATAATTGAAATCAGGTGCTTCCCTCAGGATACTGTTTCTTCTGAAGCTATCTTTTGGCACTGGTTCTGAAAGCTGTCTAGGCATCCTCTTATTCTTCACTGTTATTTCCAAGATATTTTCTTCTTCTTTTCCCTCGCTTGGTATGTATTTATTTTTGTCTTTTTTCAATCTGTTCCTTTTTCTCTTTCAGAATCATTTATTGTGTGTCTGTAATTTCTCAAGGTCTTATTTTTTTGGATTTAAGGTAATTTTTGCAGTCATTCTTCCAGACTACAACTTTAATGCATTATTTAAAACATAATAAAAAGAACTATCTCTTCTGTAAAAACAGTTACTGTATTTTTCCCTTTTGGTTTAGAAATAATGTTTTTAAGTTTAGGAAGTCTTAAGCTTCATAAGGATTACTCTTTTTATAGTAGTTTTTTCTATTTCATATGTCTGCCTTACTCCATCTACAGGTCTGTTTAACTGTCTTTTTGTTGTTGTTGTTCTGATGGTTCAGATTAATTCTTCTTTATTTGGGTGACTTGAGATTGGTATTTATTATTAAATTTTCATCATTAGGTCTCAAGTATAGGTATTGGGATATTCCTAATGCTAGTATTCCTACAGGGAATGAAAAGCACAGTGATCCCCAGCCTGCAATTCTGGGATTTAGGGGTCATCTATCTGTCCTCTCCAGAGAGGGCAGCATGAGAGGAGTGTGATCTCTTATATTCCTTACTCCCCCACTTGAATAGAATTGAAGTCTCAGTCCCCTAATCACCTCCAACTGGTCTTCATTAGTCGCAGAGCTCTGACACAGTCATAATAGGTTGATATTGAAATCATCCCCAAAATGTAAGGTTCATTCAACCACCTCTACCTCCCTCTAGTCCTTACCTTGTGCTCTGAAGGCACTTTTAATGTCCTCAAATCATAGGGGATGGTACAGTGATTCAACACATTCTCCCAGAGATCTCAGCAGTTATCATGATCAAGAGAGTTAAGTAGTCAGAATTGGGAGTGAAGAACAAGGAAATGATGTTCAAGTACATGTAGTCAGGTCTCCCAGGTGATTGACTTTTTCATTTCATTTAATTTAATTTATGTTTTACATCATATAACATCTCTCCCGGATAAATGATGACATTTACAATTGTGATTTTTAACCATATTTTAAAAATAGTTTTCTTTATCTCTATATTTTACTGTAGAGGCAGGAATTTGATAAAATAATTTCTATATTATTGATTCTTGGGGTTTAATGGAGTAAAAAACAGAAATTCCTCATTCCACAACTAAGAACAGATCTAGAAAAGAAGAAAGCAAAGGACTCAGGCAAGTGAAAACAAAAACCTTAGCTTTTCTTCTGCTACAGCTCTTGGAAGATGCTGAACTCCAGAATTAGGCAGACTGATTCACACTGTCGGGCAGTATTGCAAAGCCCCATCTTCCAGTAAGCAGGGCCTTATTAAGAAGTTTACCACATGGCCTAGAGCAGAGCAGAAGCACACTTTCTCTGCTGGCAGTTTCAGGGAAAGAGAGATGCGAGAAGGAGAGAGAGCAAAAGAGCAAGAGAAACTGTAGTTGAATAACTCCTCTTTAAATCCTTCATAAAGTTAGTGAGGCTGCCAGGAGGTGCCAGGAGTGTAACCATAACAGAAAACCTTTCATATAGAAACTACAGATCAAGGCCATGTATATTTAGGAAAATTTAAAAATGCATATATTATTGTCTTGGCATACTGGTATAGAGGCTGAATTGTGCAGAGACAAAGAGCTTTGACTCTTTAGTCAGTATGATTTCTGAGGACTTTAGGAAAGTTATTCAAACTCAATTGTATCAGTTTCTTCATTACAATCATAAAAATCAGAGTATAATTTTAAGGTGTAAATGTGTTAACACACAAGTTACAGAGAACAATGTCTGGTACTCATAAGCTCTACAGAAATGTTAACTTTTGTTTCCTCTCTATAAGCTCTTGGCCTCACTTTTCTGGATAATATTGAGCCCACATGCATGCTTCCAATATTAAAAAGTTGATTTTTTGTATGAGTATTTTTGTAAATTTTAATTTACCATTATAATTAAAAACATATAATCAGAAATGTCTAAATGTGGGTCAAATTTTATATATTTGGTAAAATAGTAAGTTATGCAATTTTAACATTCAAATAAAAACTACAAAATTATCCTACGTTGTTTAATCTTCAAAAATTGATATATTGTTGTTTTCCACTTGTAATAGGCCTTTCTTGAGTGTTATCAAGCCTAAAGTACAGTACTCTGCATTGGCACCCCTTTAGCAGAATAATACAGGGGCCTTGGCTTGGACACATTTTTCTAGTTGGACTCAGTATCATTCAGCTCCTAGCCCTTCCAGTTTCTATCTACTCCAGCCTACACATCCCTCAAAATTCAGAGCCTTTTGTTTCAGTTCACTCCACAGTAAGATGAATCCCTCCATCTGTACTGAGTCATCCACCCACCTGATCCTTCCCTGGTCTTGCCCCATGGAGAAAAATGGAACATTATATTCTCTTTATCCCTCTTGATTTCACTGCCTCAATCAGTGAATAAAGGCTTGATTAAGCCTTGATTGTTGCTTTTGGTTTGTCTCAGTGTCCTAATTCACCATGTCAACATCTGGTTGGTTGAAACTTGGAAAAAGATATGGGATGGGTCACCTCAGGCCTTCCATACTATAGCAATGACTTTGAATTTTGTTTAAATATGATGGGGTACATTTGAATATTTTGAATAGTAAAATAATATGACCTGATTTACTTGTTTCAAAAACACATCACTCTGAATAATATGTGGAGAACTAACTATAAGATCACAATATTTAGTATCATAGTTGAAGTATAATAATCTACTTAAATTGTTAAGATTTAATGCTTAAATAAGTATAACTTTTAGATTTCTATGTTTTATTTACAGGACATTGTTTAAGTATTTCAGTACTACGTTTAATCAGTATTTGTTAAGTATTATTTATCTATACTCTTACAACTAATTATCTTACTATGTCTGTCAAAGTTTAGAGATCAGAAATCTTTTGGTAATGCAAAGCTATTTTATAATATATTTAGTAGTATTAAGTAGAAGTAATTAGGTCAAATTTAATTACAGTAAACTTTGAGTATGTTTTAAGAAAAATGCTGCTTTTAGCCTTACTAGTATTATATAGGAATGACTCTATTAATATTCTCAATTAGTACTTGATGAAATTAATTAAAATTTGCTTTCATGATTGCATAAATAAACGTACTATACATTCACATTAAATAAGTAGAGACCTGCTTGCCAATAATTTTTCTTTTAAATAATTGTGTCGAGTTCTAAATTGCTGAGATTTTATCTTGATAATCACCTATAAATTATTATGATTTTTAATTAGTATAACCAAAACCATTTAGCTTTTAAAACTTATGTAGGGGAAGATGGTGTTGGATTAGACAGGTAAGGCTCAACTATACCACAAAAACATTGGAGAAAGAACCAAAAGCTGTCTGAGGCACCTGCTTTTAGGGTCAGCAGACCAGGACAGTGCTTCACAACTCTCAGGAGGATGAAGGACAGAGAGATGAAGAACCCAAAACAACAAACATGAGTTACCAAAACCCTGTGGCAGCCAGAAGGGGCTCTCCTCCACCACCCCCAAGATAAGCTGGGGAAAAGCCCTTGGCTGACTGCAGCTGAATGAGAGGGGAACAGACATTTTCATCCTTGTCTGCTGTTACAAGGGAAAAGGGAGGGAAGTCATGAAACTTTTTTTCAGTGATTTTGGCAATCAGAGCCTGTTTCGAATCCTGGCTCTGGCCAGACCAAAACACAAGAAAGTGGAGATTGAAACAACTCAGTGGAAAGGTGTGCCAACGAACACCATTTGCAGGCCAGTCTGGAAATTGCATGGTTAAAAATTGTGTTTGGTTCTCTCTGTACTCTAACTCCTGGGCAAAATTTGCACCGTATTAGTGAAAAACTGACAAGATGTTGATAACTTAAGCTGGGCAATTTTAAAGTTAGAATAAGTTGAACTAAATATCAAAGAAGAGCTGTAAAAAAATTAGGAAAGAAAGAGTAATTGGCCACCAAAATAAATACACCAGCATATTCAAATGCCCAGACATCAGCAAAAAATTACAAGCCATATTAGAAAACAGGAAGTGATGGCCTAGCCAAAGGGAAGAAAATCAAATATCCTGAAGACATATAGGATTTAAGACAATCAATGATAATCACACAGCACACCTAAATCAATTTAAAGAATGTGAAGAAAATATGACTAAAGAAATAAAGGTTATTAAGAAGATACCAGGAGAACATAAAGAACAATTTGAAAGCCTACATAGAAAAGCAGCAGAACTTATGGGAATGAAAGACACGGTGGAGGAGATGAAAATATTTTAGAGACACATAAGTGCACATTTTAATTACTCGAAGACAGAATTAATTATTTCAAAGACAGAACATCTGAACTGGAAAAGAGAGGAGAACAGAAAAAGAAGAGAATGGAAAAAATTAGGCAGGGTTTCAGGGAATTGAATAACAATGCAAAACACTCAAACATACTGGTTATTGGTGTCCCAGAAGGACAAGAGAGTGGAAAAGGGGCAGAAAGAATATTTGAGGAAATGACCAAAAATTAACAAGTCTTCTGAAAGGCATAAATATCAATATTCAAGAAGTACAACACACCCCAAACAAAATTAATTTGAATAGCCCTACCCCAAGAAAACCTACTATTCAGAATGACAAATATCAGAAGTAAAGAGAGGATTCTGAAAGCAGAACAAGAAAATCAAAGCAGCACATACAAGAGAACTTTGATAAGATTAAGTGCTGACTGCTCACAGAAATCATAGTGGAGAGAAGAAAGTAGTATGATGTATTTAAGGTATGGAAAGAGAAAAACTGCCAGCTAAGAATGCTGTAGCTGGCAAAGCAGTCCTTCAAAAATGAGGGTGAGTTCAAAGTCTTCACAGACAAGCAAAAACGGATAGAATATGTTACCACAGTACTAAAATTGTAAGAGATATTAAAGGGAGTGCTGCAGTCTGAAAGGAAAAGACAAGGGCTAGAGACATGGAGAAGACTGTAGAAATGAAGATCATTAGGAAGGGTAAATTAAATGGCAAAAAAGACAGACAATAGTACAATATGACAACAGAATGCCAAAGGACAAAATGGATGAAGTGAGTTACAGTAATAACATTGAAATTTAATGGCTTGAACTTCCAATCAAAAGACATAGACTGATAGAATGGATAAAATTTTTAAAAATGAGCCATTTATATGTTGTCGGGAAGAGACTCACTTCAGACATAAGACAAAAACAGGTTAAAAATGAAATGTTGGAAAAAGATATTCCATGCAAGTAGTAACCAAAAAAGATCTGGAGTAGTGATACTAATATCAGATAAAATAGATTTTAAATGCAAAACTATTATAAGGGATGAAGAAGGTCATTATATATTAATAAAAGTGGCAATTCACAAGAAGAAATAAGTATACTAAATATTTATGCACTTAACCTGAGTGCCCCAAGACACATGAGGCACACTTTGGCAAAGCTGAAGGGAAAAAATAGTTGTCTCTACAAAAATAGTTGGAGACTTCAATACACCACTCTTAGTATTGGATAGAATATCTAGACAGAGGGTAAATAACCAGAGTGCTTGAATAATATGACAAAAAACTAGAATTAAGATACATCTTTAGAGCATTGCACCCTAAAACAACAGGATATACTTACTTTTCAAGTGCTCATGAATCCTTCTCTATGATAGGAAAATAAGGTCACAAATCAAGTCACAATAAATTTTAAAAGATTGAAATTACACAAAACACTTTGTCTGATCATAATGAAATAAAGCTGGAAACCATTAATGGATGGGAAAAAAAATTGATAAATATATGGAGAATAAACAAGACACTCTTATATAATCATTGGGTAAAGAAAACATTGCAAGAGAATTCAGGAAATATCTTGAGATGAACGAAAATGACAACACAGCATATCAAAACCTATGAGAGACCACAAAAGCAGTGCAGAGAGGGAAATTTATAGCACTCAATGATTACATAAAAAAGAAGAAAGAGCTAAAATGGAAGATATAACTGAGTAGCTGTAGGAACCAGAAAAAGAACAACAAGCTAATCTCAAACCAAGATTATGGAAAGAAATAATAAATATCAGAGCAGAAATAAATGAAATTGAGAACAAAAAAAAAAAATAGAGAGTATCAACAAAACCAAAAGTTGGTTCTTTGAGATCAACAAAATTGAAAAACCTTTAGCTAGACTGACAAAGAAAAAAGAAGAGAAGATGCAAATAAATAAAATCAGAAATGAGTCAGAGGACATTACCACTGACCCTGCAGTCATCAGAGATAATAAGAGGATACTATGAACAACTGTATGCCAATAATCTAGACAATGTATAGGAGATGGACAAATTCCTAGAAACACACAAATCACCTACACTGACCCTAGAAGAAATAGAAGACCTCAATCAACTAATCACAAGAGATGAGATTGAAACATTCATCAAAAATAGCCCAAAGATGAAAAGCCTAGGACCAGATGGCTACAAAGGTTAATTCTACTAAGCATTCAAAGACAATCTAAAACCAATCTTTCTGAAGCTCTTCCAAAAAACTTGACCAAGAAAGAAGGCTACCAAACTCATTCTATAAAGTCAACATCACATTAATACCAAAACCAGATAAAGATACTACCAAAAAAGAAAAATACTGACCAATATCTCTAATGAATATAAATGCAAAAATCTTCAGCAAAATAGTTGCAAACAGAATGCAAAACACATGAAAAGAATTATACACTACGATCAAGTGGGTTTATTCCAGGTGTGCAAGTGTGGTTCAATTCAAGAAAATCAATCAGTATAATAAACCACATTGATAAATTGAAGAGGAAAAATCCTATGATCCTTTCGATTGATGCAGAAAAGACATTTGACAAAATACAGCACTCATTCTTGATAAAATACTCCTAAAGTTAGGAATAAAGGGAACTTTCTCAATATGGTAAAATGCATATATGAAAAACCTACAGCTAACAAAGTACTCATTGGTGAAAGACTGAAAGCTTTCTTGCTGAGATCAGGAACAAGAAAAAGATGCCCACTTATTTTTCAATACTATGCTAGATGTTCTAGTCAGAGCATTTAGGCTAGATAAAAAATATAAAAGTCACCCAAATAGGAATGGAAGAAGTAAAACTTTCACTAGTCATTGATGATATGATCCTAAATCTAGAAAACCCTGAAAAATCTACAGCAAAGCTACTAGAATTAATGGACAAGTTCATCAAAGTGATGGGATACAAGATTAATATGTAAAAAACAATTGTGTTTCTATACACTACTGATGTGCAATCTGAGAAGGGAATCAGAAAATAATTCCATTTATAATAGTGAGGAAAAGAATCAAATATTTAGGAACAACTTAATCCAGAACATGAAGTACCTGTACTCAGAAAACTATAAAACATTGTTAAAAGAAACAGAAGAAGACTTAAATAAATGGAAGAATATTTCATGTTCAAGGATTGTAAGACAAAAATTGTTAAGATGACATTTCTACCCAAACTGATTTACAGATTCAACAAAAAACTAATAAAAATCCCAGCAGCCTTTTTTTCAGAAATTCAAGAGCCAATAATCAAATTTATTTGGAAGGTAAAGGGGTCCCAAATAGCCAAAACTTTCTTAAAATATAGAACTAAATTGGAGGACTCTCACTTCCTGTCTTTAAAATATATTACTCTTAGCTACAGTGGAAAAACAGCATGGTACTGGCATAAAGACAGACAGATTGACCAATGGAACAAAATCAAGAATGCAGAAATAGAGCCTCACATCTACAGTCAAGTGATTTTTGACAAGGCTGTTAAGCCTACCCTACTGGGCCCGAACAGTTTATTCAACAAATGGTCCTGGGAGAACTGAGTAGCCATATACAAAGAAAGAAAGGACTCCTATCTCACACCTTATATAAAAATTAACTGAAAATGCATCAAGGACCTAAACATAAAAGCAACAACCATAAAACTCCTAGAAGAAAGGAAAACATCTTCAAGATCATGTGTTAGGCAGTAGTTTCATAAAGCTTATACCCAAAGCACAGGCAACAAAATGGAAAATAGATAAATGGGACTACCTCAAACTTGAACACGTTTGGACCTCAAAGGACTTTGTCAAAAGGGTGAAAAGGCACTCAATAGGAGAAAATATTTGGCAATCACATATCTGATAATGGTTTAATATCCATGATATATAAGGAGATGATACAACTCATCAATAAAAAGACAAAATATCCAATTTTAAAAATGGGCAAAAGACTTGAAAAGACAACTATCCAAAGAAGAAATACAAATGGTGAAGAAACATGAAAAAATGTTCAAAATCAGTAATGATTAGGGAAATGCAAATCAAAGCTACAAGGAGATACCATTTCACACCTATTAGACTGGCTGCTTTTAAAAACTCAGAAAACTATAAATGTCAGAGAGGATATGGAGAGATAGGAATGTTTATTCACTGTTGGTGGGAATGTAGAATGGTACAACCAGTGTGGAGGACTGTTTAGCTGTTCCTAAGGAAGTTGAATATAGACTTGCCATGGAACCTGGCAATGCCTTTGCTAGGTATATAGCCAGAAGAACTGAGAGCAATGACATGGATAGACATCTGCACAACAATGTTGATAATGGCCAATAGCTAGAAACAACCCAAATGTCCATCAACTGAGGAATGGATGAACAAATTGTGGCGTATTCACATGATGGAATATTATGCAGCAGTAAGAAGAAATGAAGTCATGAAGCATATGACAACAGGGATGAACCTGGAAGACATTATGTTGAGTGAAACAAGCCAGACAATGATTGAGCTATTATGAACAAAATAGGTTATGTAAACTCATGGAATTAATAATTAGAATATAGGTCACCAGAAAATAGAAGGAGAGTAGCAAATGGAAAGCTGATGGTTAATCTGTGTAGAATTGCTTAAAATGTTATTTGTAAATCTTTGGAAGTAAATGGAAATGGTGAAAGAACATCATAGTGTTTGTAACTAGCAGAGCTATTATATGTGTATGACAATGATTGAAAGGGAAAGCCTAAGGACATTTATATTACTAGAAGGAAAGCTTAAAAATGTAACGTGGGACTATATAATATAGTGAAACTTAATGTCAAGTACAAAGATAGGTGATATTGCATATATAAGACTGTTTATACAAAATGTAAATACAAATAATCTAGAGAGAAGGAAACAGAATAGCAGCTATGTATGGGAGGGGAAGCATAGAGAGATTGAGAGATGATGAGTTTTCTTTTGTTGACTGGTTTTTAAAATATTATTATTGTTATTACTGGAATAATTAAAATGCCCTAAAAAATAATTGGAGTAATGAAAGCACAACTATGTGATTATACAGAATGCCATTGATTGTACACTTTGGATGGATTTATGCTTTATTAATATGTATCAATAAAATTTATTTTAAAAAACTTAATTTTAAAAAATGAGCCATGTAAGTTTCAATATTATTATCTAGATACCTAATAAAAATGGAATTAGCCTAAAATATTGAAAACTGAATATCAGCCACCTCATGCTCTTCCACAAATCAGAAGATATTGGAATTCCTTAACATTTCATTGTAGGAGTCTCTTTTTCTAATTTTATATTTTATTTTGGATGACCTCATCTAAAAGCATTATATACCACCTATTTTTACATCACTTATAAATGTATATCTCTAGCTTTGAAATTCCTTCTGAACTACAACTCATTGTAAAGGGCCCTCAGAAGTTGCAATTGTTCTGCAAACTCAGCAAGTGCAAACAATTGCACATTATTCTCTCCCCACTTCCCTCACTACTGAATTAGCCTTCCTCCGTTATTCCTTGTCTCGGTGAATGGCACCACTATTTACCCAGTAATAAACACTTGAAATTTCAGAATCATCTTAAACTTCTTTCTCTCTTTCCATCCTCACAGTCAAGCCATCACCAATGCATGTTGCTTTTACTTTCTAAATATCTCTTAAATTCATTGATTCTTTTTTTTGTTGTTTTTTAAAGGTATTTAGATTACATAAATGTTAAATAAAAATATAGGGGATTCTTATATGCCCTGCTTCCTACACCTCCCAGATTTTCCCACATTAACAACATCTTTCATTTTTGTGGTACATTTATTACAATTGAGGAAGACATTTCAGAGCATTGCCACTAAGCATGGATTATAGTTTACATTGTAGTTTATACTTTCTCTTGCATAATTTTGTAGGTTATGGCAAGATATATAATGGCCCATAGCTGTCATTGTAACATCATTCAGGAAAATTCCCAAGTACCCAAAATGCCCCCATATTTCATCTGTATTTCCCTCTCCCTGCTCTCAGAACCTCTAGTGGCCACTGCCTCCATATAAATGATCTAGTTTCTTGCATTGATAGAATCACAATAAGTCTATAGTAGAATACCAGTAAGTCTAATTTAGTCCATAATTCATTCCCCAATCCTGAGGATTCTGGGATGGTGTTGCTCAGTCCACCTCTAAATGAGAGGAGGCTTTGATCCTATGGGGCAGATGGATGGGACTCTCTTGCTTGCAGTTGTAGACTCTCTCGGTTCCTTGGGATGGCCATTGTCCATCATCATCTCCTTGTTAGTTGTCCTGGGTGAGTCCAATGAACTGGAGAGTAGGTATTTCAACTCTGTTGAATTTTAGGGCCAAGCTGGCACATGGACAGCTCAGAGATTAAAGTCTCTTGGACATACACCTACCAACTCCAGCACTAACTCTAGGTTCAGATAAAAGGGACAGGAGAGGCAGGTGTAGAGATGTCACATCTGAGTCCAACTCTGTCACACTTGGGAGCACAAACTCCAAAGTAGGGCCACTGGTCGTTGATTCTTTCTAGCTACTTTGCCATAATTTTATCTTGCTTGAACTTCAGACAGTAATATTTTAACTCATCTCCTCATCATCATATTCTCTAATGCCCCCATCAATCCACTCTCCACACAAAACGCACAGTTATATTTTTGGAAGGCAAATCATATCCCCTCTCATCAGAATCTCTCTTTAATGGCTTCACGTTGTTCTTAGGTAAACATACAATTCAAGCAAATAACATAAAGCGCCCTGAATAGTCTGGCTCCTCTGTTTCTCCACAGCCTTATATCTCTCCAAATTTCTCCTCTATTCCACTGCTCAGATAACCTGACATCTGCACATACCATTAATTTACCATTCTCCTTCACATCATAAAGCCTTTGCAGATGCTATTTCTATAGCCTTAAATTCTTAACTGTTCTTAAATTCTCAAAACTTGTTGTAATAATAATGTACTTCCTCAAGGAAACATTCTCTTAATTTCTTTACTTTTAAATTCCCATATTATAAATTCCCAAAGCAACTTCTAGTCTTCTTTGTACATATCTTAGTTGAACTATTCATCTATTTGCATTAATAATTTATTTATGTATGTTCTCCACAAGATCATAAAGCCCATAATGATAGGGACCAAATTTTTTTTTTACTCGCTACTTTACTCACCGTGCCAAGTACAATGTCTGCACATAGTGTAAGTCATTGCTAAATGAATGAATAAATACCTACACTACAGCAATATTTGTTCAAATGTAAGTTTTGAACTGAATGCTCTTGTCAGCTAAACAATTCAGGTATGTGAACACAATACAAATGTAAATAAGAAATGCTTCTAGATCCTGTGGCAATTATTTATAATAGTGACAAATAGTTTCAAATACTTGTGTATACAAGTTACCATCCTGGGTGCATTTGGGGCCTACCACAGTATAAGACAAAATTGGCCATTTTACTGATTTGGTGAAGAACAAAGAGAAATAGGCATTTTCAACAAAAGATGGCAAGAATTTTAATGAGAAGTGTTTTATGTGGAATCAAAGAGAGGGGCATAACTATAGTGAAAGGCATATAATGTAATTTTGGAAATCAAAGAAAATATCCCAAAGAAAGAAAATTTTAGTCTAAAATTTAAGCCTTAGAGAGAGAGAAAGAGAGGAGAGGAGAAGGGAGGGGAGGAGAGGCAGAGGAAGAGGCAGAAGAAACGGGAAAACTTCCTTGCAGATTGAAGAGAAAGTGTGGATACTCTGGCGCTCTAGATGAAGTGAAGGACAATGAGGGTGAGAGAAAATCAGTAAGACTGAGAGCAGAATGATGAAGCAAAGGGAGAATGAAGGGGAAATCCAAGAGTCGCAAAGATATCTGAAGATTAGGGCTGGGTTTAACAGTTTACTATTGGCAGGTACATCCCTCAAAGAAAGTTTCTACAATAATTGGACAAAAATATATTCATGGATTTGTTTAGATTACAACTGTCTTACAGAGCAAAATACAATAAGACAGTATAAAGATAAATAGATGAATAAATTAAGTAGAGAAAGAAAATAAAAAAATCTAAGAAAACTTCCAATTAGATACACACACAAAAATGACAATAAAACATGAAAAGATACAAAAATAGCTGGTAGTGAAGGATAATTTATTAGATAAATTCCATGTGAAAAATTATATTTACAATTATGTAAAGTACTTTTTTCAATACTTTGTTAACCTAGACAAGCTTTATAAATAGGAGAGTACTTGAATAATTCTGCAGAAAATGCCACTCAGGAGGCAAAATGCCCTACATTGTTTTACTATAATGCTGATGATGTTTTCTATTTCCAAGTTTTCACCAAATAGAAGCCAAGTTATTTCAGATTACTTAATGTCAGATACTTTCAGCTTCATTTATTATAAAAGTTTAGTATATTCAAAGGAAAATTAAATTAGTGAATTTGAAATTATTGTCTAAGTAAACAATTCTTGTATGCAAAACATGGTAATTTTATGAGCAAGTTGAGTTTTGCACAATACAATTTTAATGATCCTTAACAAACCCTAGACAACAGAGTTATAAATAATTAAAATTTAAACAACCAAATATCTTTTAGGTCTGTAATGGCAACAAAAATAAAATTGAAATATATTTACCCCAAATTTAATTTATTCCCAAATGACATCCTCAAAAGTATTTTTGTGTTTAGGTATTGAAAATTTCCATTAATTCTTATATTTTGCTGTAGTGATATATTAGAGTATAAAATGGTTTCTACTTTTCTATGGTCTTTCCCCTGTATTTATTTTAATATTGTGTGTATTAATTTCCTTGATATGGAAAATTCTGAACTTGGAAAATAAGAATAGCAGTTTATTTTTTTGGAAACCATCTATCCAGGAATTTGTAATCTAAAGATAGAAAGGAAGTCATTCTGATATGAATCAAGCCCTCTTCATCTTTTAATGTAGAAAAACATAGCATAATGGAGGGACTTCTGGCTATGGCTATCTGAAGACGTTGAGTCTGTATAACCCGGTAGTACTTATGCAAATTTAAAAATGAATATACTCTAAATAAAAGTACAAATTTTTCAAGGAAAGTAAAAAACCATTAGAAGGAGATGTGGCTCAAGTGCTTGAGTGCCTGTTTCCCACATGGGAGATCCTGGGTTCAGTTCCAGTGCCTCCTAATGTAAACAGAAACAAACAGCAAGCAAAAGCAAGTGTAAACATGGACAGCTCCAAGATTTAAGTCTCTTGGACATACAACTACCAACTCTAGTATGAATTATAGGTTCAAATGGACAGAAGAGCCATGTGTAGGGAAACCACAGCTGAGTCCAGCTCTGTCACACTGGGGAGCATAAATTCCAAAGTAGGGCCCACCAATATCCTGAGCTGTCTGCCCTGACTATAGGGTTTGGATGTCTCCATAATTCTCAAGAGCTCCTCTCTTTGGAGTAGTATCTACTTCAGCTGTCAATGACATCCTGCTAAGACATGCATAAGCGTAACCTTTGGAATGACCTCCTAGCTCACTTTGAAGTCTCTTAGCCACATAAAATAATTTGACTTTAACTTTTCCTCCTTTTGGTCAAGGTCTTTTTTTCTTTTTCCAGTTGCATTGCTTGTTGGTACTTGGTAGCAATCCCTCAGTGAGAGAGAGGCTCATCCCCGGTAGTCATGTCCCAAGCTAGGGGGAAGTTGTTGCATTTATATGCTAAAGAGAGGCCACATTTGAGAAACATGATATGGTTCCTAGTAGTTAACTCTTAGGCACCCTACAACTCTAGGCTAAGTTTCAATTCAAGAACAAAGGCTCATAAGCATAGTCATCAATATCAAGGGCCCATCAATGGACCATTCTCCTTCACTAGTCATTGACCCTGTACTTGGGGGATCTTGCTATTCCATTAGAGAATGTAGCAGAACTCCCCAGGATTGGAATTTGATATTCTTTTGGCTATTGTGTGAATCTCCACCCACAGTGACAATATGCCCCATGAACATTTGAACATATTTATGTGCCTTATATGTATGCCCAGGTGAACTTCCTCTCATGTATCCTACATCACTGACACCCCAAACCAATGATCCTCCCCTGCCACAGTTGTAACCCTTCTATGATCCAAAATTTCATGTGCCAGCTGGACCCTGAATCTCAGTGGAGTTGCAATGCCTACTCTCTAGTCCATTGGACTCACTCAGGACAACTAACAAGGAGGAGACAATGGACAAACAACATACCAAGGAACTGAGAGTGTCTAAAACTACAAGCAAGAGAGTCCCATTGATTGGCCATATGAGATTGAAGGCCCCCACTCAATTAAAAGTGGAGTGGGCATAACCGTAACAGAGTCCTCAGGATTGGGGAGCAAACTATGGACTAAAGTAGACTTACTAGTATTCTACTATAGACTTATTGTGATTGTAGCAATGGAAGAAAAATCATTGAGGTGGAGGCAGTGGCCACTGGAGGTTTTGGGAGTAGAAGGAGGGAAAAACAGATGTAATATGGAGGCATTTTTGGGACTTGGGAACCATTCTAAATGATAGTACAATGACAGATACAGGCCATTATATATCCTGCCATAACCTACAGAGTTGAGTGGGTAAGAGTGTAAACTACAATGTAAACTATAATCCATGCTTAGTTGCAATCCTCCAAAATGTACTCATCATTTTTAGCCATTTGTATTTCTTCCTTGGAGAAGTTCCTAGCTATTAGGGAAATGCAAATCAAAACCACAATGAGATACCATCTTCACCCATCAGAATGGCAGCTTTTAAAAAAACAGCAGAATATAAGTGTTGGAGAGGATGTGGAGGAATAGGAACCCTCATCCACTGCTGGTGGGATTGTGGAATGGTCCAGCCACTGTGGAGGACAGTTTGTCAATTCCTCAGAAAACTAATAATAGATCTTCCATATGATCCAGCAATTCCACTACTGGGCATATACCCAGAAGAATTGAAAGCAAAGACACGAACAGGTATATGCACACCAATGTTCATAGCAGCATTGTTCACAATTGCCAAAAGTTGGAATCAGCCCCGGTGCCCATCAACAGATGAATGGATAAGCAAAATGTGGTACATACATACAATGGAATATTACTCAGCTGTTAGAAGGAATAAAGTGTTAACACATGGAATAACATAGATGAATCTTGAAGACCTTATGTTGAGTGAAGCAAGCCAGGCATTGAAGGATGAACAGTTTATGACCTCATTGATTTGAATTGAGGAAAGTTAACAGTTTCTGAGAACCACTGACTGAAAGATAGGCTAACAAGGGAGAGAGAGAGAGAAGGGTAGGTTGCGAGCCATCACCCATATGGGCATAATCTATGGTAAATTGAAAGAGTATAGTTACATATTGAAGGATAGGACAGGTGGGTAGAGATTTGGTGGTGTAGGATTAACAGGTGGGTAGATTAGGAAGGGCAGGTTAGAATACCCAGGGCATGTAACTATGAATCTTGTCTTCCCATGAGCCAAGACAGGGAAGAGTCATATGCCCCAGGGGGTGGGGAGGAAGGAACAGAAAAGATCAAAAAAGATCAAATGGGGTATTTAGTGGTCACGGGAAATATTCTTCATTACCTTACAGTAATGTACACAGGACATGGTAAATATCATCAAAAATTATTAAACTGTACAGTCTAAATTGTAAACCATACTGTAAACCATTGACAATTTTTAGTTGCTATATCTTACTATCTTATATCTTACAATGCTAATGTCCAAAAAAAAAAAAGGTTTTAATATGGGTGGGGAAGGGGGAGGGAGGTTGGGTAGGTGGGAGTCTCTAGTATTCCGTGTATGACTTTGCTGTGACCTAAAACTTCTTTGAAAATTAAAACAAAATTTGGGATACACTGGGGAATGAGAGGGGGAAGGTGTCACGGTACACTGGACATCTGATAATACAGTGATAAAAGGAAAAAAGAATAATTTCTTTTAAAAATAAAAGGATTTTTTTTTGTTTTTTTCCCCATTTTTTTGAATGTCCCAATCCACTAATTATATTTTATTTTTAGTTTAGTTTCTTTTTTTTTTCTTCTGAGTTTCCTTGTACTTATCTCTTGCATTTAAGCTTATCATTATTATTTCTTTTTCCTATTAATTGTATTTTGTT
>JAQZBX010056654.1:0-18138 GCA_029593785.1 Cabassous unicinctus
AAAAAATTTACTTTTTAGTTTTTAATTGTTTATATTTTCGATTATTAAATGTACAAATAAAATTAAGAGAAAAAAAAAAAAGCAAGAGTACCCACACTGAATGTACTCTATGCCGGCTTTTAACGAATGGAGACCACCTGACCCTCCCTTTGTGCAGCTAGGCTGAGGGACTTTGGTGTGGACCACGGAACAAGCTTCTCTTCCCACCCTGGCCTGGTGCACGAGTAGCCTGCCACTGCCACACCAGCTCCTCCTCGCTGAGAACTGGGGTTTCTTCTGATGCTGTACCAAAGAAAGCCCGAAATGACTTGGCTGTTGAGATGGTTTTGAGGATCATCTATTTCTTTGGTTGACTTGATACTAGACAAACGTTAAAAATTTAAACTTACAATGTAGATTTCTATTAATAAATTGTCAATTTAAAAAAAAAATACTGCCATAGAGAAAAGTTTAAGGAAGTAAAAAAGACTCATTTCTACTCAGTGATAAGCAGAGTTAACATTTGGAACTATTTCCTTTTAGGTCTGTTTTTTGTAGGGGTGTGTGTGTGTGTGTATTGTTGATATACTGTGTTTTGCATGCAGTTTTGTGTCTTCTCTGCTTTTTAAGAAATTAGAGCATAATCATTCACCAACTCATGAGCAGTTCTTCATAAGCAGCATTTCAATGGCAGCTAATATTTCATTATTTGCACATACCATGACTTTTTAGCCTACCTCCTATTTTTGGCTATTTTAGTTATTTTTAATTTTGTGGTTTCTTTAAATAACACTGAGAAGAATAACTCTGTAAATAATTTGTCTTTCATTTTTTCTGAGAAGACATTCTTAAATGTGGAATTACTGTCTCAAAGAATATATACATTTTTAAGGCTTGTAACGAATATTGCTGGGTCCTACTTTTTAGAAAGCTTATTATTTTAAACCCTTACTGGCAAGAGATGATTTTGTACTTGCTGCTTTGAAATATCATCCTCAAGGGCAAGAAGCTTTTTCTTAAACCCTGCGTTTGTTAAAATGTTGTTTTAGCTTCAGTTGTTTCAGCCTTTTTGGATGGCAGTTTGGAAGTTGATAAATTTAAAATTTGTAAACCCTGGGATCTAACAGTTTACCTCCGTGAATCTGATTTACAGAAATAATTTCATAAGTGTGAAAAAAATTACGTAGGAGGATGCCCACGTTGACATTGTTGATAATAGTAGGCCTTTTTAAATTGCATGGAAAAACCACAGCCGTCCTCAAGAAAACTATGTTGTTAATAGAAAGAGCAGGATAAAGGCCCATTAGTTAGACTTTTGCATGCCGTGTTTGCAGTCGGTCCCCCTTGGGTAGGCGTAGACTTCCCGGGGCACGTGTGGGGCTGTGTGTGCAGGTGGGTGCCGAGGGTCTGGAAGCTTGCCCATGGCCACTGGCAGCGTCGCTCTGGGGACTGGGATGCACTTGGCAGATGGGGTGGGGGCGTTTCCCTTCTTACATTATGGGTTTCCTGGATTATTTGAACTTTTTCAAAAGAATTTGTGATTTATAATTTAAAAACTGGGTGTTTTCTCTAATTAATGTTAATTAATCAGAATACCTTTGCTTTAGAAATTGCAGATTTAAAAAAAAAAACATTTGTATACTTTTAAAGTCAAGTACAGGTGAATAAATTCATAAAGACTTTTATCTGGAAGGAAAATCAGGAAAATGATGCCCTGGTCCCTTTGTGCTATTTCAGAAACAGCTAATGCTCTCGGCAATAAAATGTGGGGTCGTAGGTCACCAAGGGTCTCTGAGGGCATTGACGGGTTGGTGCTTCTTTGGCAGCCATGCTGGAAAGGTTGTACACTGCTTCTCTTGTCATTTTTAACTCGTTATTTAGTAACTCAATGTTGAAAATTGGGTTCCAGCAAGCTGCTCGATTTAATAGGAAGTGGATGGGATTTCTAAGTAATTAAATTTTTTGTTTTTGTTTTTTTTTTAATTAAAATCTAAAAAGTAAACACAGATGAATAAATATACACATTTCTCAATTAAATATACTGGATACATACAAAAAGTTTTTTTGAATCGAACAATATGTTACACATTATATTTGCCTCATAGTAATGCATTCATACAGTAATTAAAGTTTAAATTTATGCTTTTCATTTTATTCAGATATGGTTGACAGGAGTGTGCCAATCCAGTGTGTTAAGGAACAGTAACAATTCTGTTGTGGTCTATTACTGCCAGTATTCTTTCCCCCTTTTTATGCTACTGGGATTAAACTGTTATAGAATTCATATCCTGCTTTTTATTAACTTAATATTGCATGTGAGTGCTTAGGGGCCCTTATGAAAAGGGTCTTTATTTGTGCTTTGTATCTCACCCACCTCCCCAAAAGTAGAAGCATCTCTTTACGTTTAGATTTTTATGAAATTCATTATAATTGTGTGTATCTTTTTACTCTTTCTTAAATGTTTTGCCATGTTAAACTGGTATTGATGGGAGCAGATGTAGCTCAGTGCTTGAGTGCCTGCTTTGCATGTACGAGCTCCCAGGTTCATTTCCCGGTACCTCCTAAAATATATATATATATATATATAGACAGTCCAGCACCAAATATGACTCCAACTTGTGTGCTTTCTATACTCTCAAGGTTATATCTTAGCTTTTTACCTAATGACTTTACTCTGACATTGAAAATTCTGTTTTAGGTTTTACCTTGGTGGACCGACAAGTGTTCGTGGTTTCAGCATGCATAGTATTGGACCACAAAGTGAAGGTCTGTTGTGTTCCTGTGATATTGCCAGATCTAAAATCATGGCCACATCGAAGTTTTGAAAACATATCTGTATTTGTTTCTGTCACAATAGTAATAGATGTTCATATTTCACCACTGTGGAATTAGCACCTAACACAGCATCTCCACACACCAGGCATAGAGTAGATCTTTGTTGAATGAATTGTAGAGAACCCAGAAAATATGTCTAAGCGAAAAATACATGAAAATGATCCATAATCCCCACCCAGAGATGACATACGAGGGTGTTTTGTTGTATATTCCTCAGGCTTTATTATGCATAGCTTCACACCCTAGTTTTATTTTGCATTGTTTACATATTATTTTTTAACCTATTTACCATTTTTTAACAATATATCAAAAATATTTTTGTGGGAATAAATACTATATCATTTTAATGGCTGCATATTTCATCTTATTGGCACATAGCTTTTTTTATTTTAATCAAATCACAAGCTTAGGATATGTACACTGTTGTTGTTTTTTTCCCCACGATTTTCACACAATATATCAGAATATCTTTCTAACAATTTATACTTATCTGTAAGTTTTAAAGTCCTAGATGTGGAATTGCTAGATAAAGGATGTTGAGGAATTTTAAGGATTTGTGCTGTTTTCTAGAAAACTGGTTTCAATTATACTCTTCCCTGTGTGAGAATTCCTGTTTTCTGGAACCCCCTCCAACACTTGCCGTTACTTAAGAGGTATTCGCCACATGTTGCTAAAAATTTCAAAGACTTTTTAAGTGAATGCATATTATTCCATTATAAACTATACTACCCTAATTTTTTAACTTTTTTTTTTTTTACCATATTTAGTGCTTCCATTTTATATCATTATAAGTAATAACTGCAGCATGCCTAAATTTTTATACAAAATATAGTGTATTCCTTTCCTCTGGTTTTTAGAATGCTTTATTAGAGATTCATATTTTTTAGAAAAGTAACAAAATTTTGGGATGGTTTGGTTTTTACCCTTTTTTATTATAAGCAAATACAATATGGTGCATTGGGAACTTGTACTTTTCTGAAAAATTAAAGCACAGTGATAGTCCCTTTATCACCTGTGGAGCAGGTAACGAGTCTGCAAGGAGGGTGCAAAGTGCACGACCTCGGGAAGGCGACTTGATGATACGCGTCAAGAGACGCAAGGCAGCCATCCCGTCCTAGGAATCTGTGCAAAGGAAATAATCAGAGACGCTGTGAAAAGTTGCTGTGCTGGGACTGTTCACCACAGCCCCAAACTAGAAGCTGCCCAGATGCCCATGCACACTAGAGTGGGCGAAAGATAGTGACCCCTTCCCTCTGTGGAAGTGTCCAGCAGGGAGGACGCACCGTGGCAGCCACTGGCTGAGCGACAGCATGGATGAACCCCAGAAGCGAGCTGTGCCCCCAAGAGCCAGGCCCAGAGGAAGCTTCCCTTTATATAAAGCTCGGAAACAGGCTCGACTGAGCCCCGCTGAGCTGGCAGGACAGTGGCTGCGCTGGGTGTGAGTGGTGGGTAGTGACCAGAGGCAGAGCCGGGCCTTCAGGGTGCTGTGCTTGTTCGGTGCTTGCCCTGTGGGGGTGCTCAGGGCTGGACATTGATTCAGGGTGTGTGCCTACTTCTATACGTAGGTCATATTTCAGTGCAAGGCTTAAAAATACATGTGAGTGCAAGGATGCTCGTCACAGGTAAATGTCCACTATCAAGAAATAGAAACCTGTGACCATAGAAGAGGAGTAGGTCATTAAGTTAGGGTACCTCTAGGTTATTAATCAGCCGTAGGAAACGAATTTGCCCTCCTATTTGTCTATTCTTTGTTTCCTCTAGAACTTCAGTATTGAAAGGGATTAAGGAGATGTTGAAATCTGTAAATTAGTACACAGTTCTTTTCCTAAGGTTAATCCTAGAGAAAGCAATATTTTTTCTTTGTCACGGACTAAGACCCTTTATAAATAATATTTATGCCACAAAGTATAAACATTTCAGCCTTCTTTGTTTTGTTTTGTTTCATTTTATTTGTATCTTAATGTTATGGCTACTTTTAGCAAAAATGGATTGGAGAGGAATGAGCATTTTTAGAAATAATGCAAGTGTACGTTCTCAGTGGATAGTCCTGAATTTTGGCAAAAGTAACCTTTGTCCAAACAAAACTTCCAAGTGGACATGAACCTTTAAAACCTCATCTCTTGTCTGCAGACACCTGAGCATGCACGCTGAGCATGCACGCTGTCGGGTGGCGTGGGTGGGATGCTCCGTGCCTTTTGATTAATGGCGTGTTCAGCCATTTCCAGAAATGGGCAAACGCATTTTCTGCATTTTGTCTTTCTAAATCGTGGTCTTGACGTTTTTACAAATTACTGCATTTCATTTGCTGGGCAGAAGTAATCTGATAATCTGCAGTTGTGGATAAAGTGGTTTTCGTGAGAGTTGCTTTTCTTCCAAACATTTTACAGAGATGATTAATTCCTAATTCTATTCTTTTCTAAATGACACTGGCATTTTTTCCAGTTAGAACAAATTATAAAACAAACCAAGGAAAAAGAAAGACTAGGGGTTGGAAGGGCAGCTGTTCAAAGCTCGAGTGCTGCGTGGCGTTACCTGTGAAATAAATCTTGCTCTGGAGATTGTGGAAAGTTAATACGATTTTAAATTCCTGGACCTTGTTTTTGTTCTGTGCCCTTCCTTGACTAGGAGACTACCTGGGTGGAGAAGCCTACTGGGCCGGCGGCCTACACCTGTACACCCCATTACCCTTCCGGCCAGGCCAGGGTGGCTTTGGAGAACTTTTCAGAACACACTTTTTTCTCAACGCAGGAAATCTCTGCAACCTCAACTACGGTAAAGCTTGAACTATTAAGAGAAATCATTCTAACACAGCTTACTTTATAGGTATCTGTCTGCCTTTAGATTACATAGTCTTTTGGGGGTACAGTGAACCTGGGACCTCGTATGTGGGAAGCCGGTGCTCAACCACTGAGCCACATCGGCTCCCCTGAGTTGGTTTTTTCATTTGTTTTTGTTTTTAGGAGGCACCAGGAACCGAACCTGGGACCTCCCATGTGGGAAGCAGGGTCTCAACCACTTGAGCCACATCTGCTCCCTACGTAGTCTTTCAGTTTTAGGACTGTGCCTTACTTAAAAATGCACCTGGTGTAGTGCCTGTAACAAAGCTGTTGTTGATTGAGTGTATGAAGCATGCCTGACAAATAGTCGTCTTATGCTCTCTTGCAAAGACAAATATGTTTGTTTATTCAGCAAACCTTTCTTGGGTATTTACTCTGCACCCAGTCATTCTGGTTACAGAGCTGAGTATGATTCGGTCCCTTTCTCAAGAAACCCTTGTCCAGAGGAGGCTCACAGCAGGCGTCTCCAGCTGTGATGTGAAGAGTGCCTGCACAGCACAGGGCCCTTGAGCCGAGGCCTGGGCAGGGTTTCCCCGGTGGTCAGTGGGTGGGAGAGCCATTCCAGGCCCAGGGAGCAGGACGAGCGGAGCCCAGAGAAGGGAGCGAGCTCAGCTTGTCCCGGGCCAGCGAGGGAGGGTAGCCCCACACCCTCTCTGCGTTTTGGTCCTCCTCTCACTTCAGACGTGCTCCCTGAAAATCTGGGCCTAACTTCAGGAACGACCGAAGGGCAGATAGCAAGGAAAGAGCCAGGGCTCGTCTGACCCACACTGTTGGTCATGCACCCTCTTCTTTTTGTCAGGGGAGGGCCCCAGAGCCCATATCCGGAAGCTGGCCGAGTGCATCCGCTGGTCTTACGGCGCCGGGGTTGTGCTCAGGCTCGGCAACATCGCTCGCTTGGAGCTTAACTACTGCATCCCCATGGGCGTCCAGAGGGGCGACAGGTATGTGCCACGAGTTACCTTCCACAGCAACGACACACTTCCTGGGGACTTGATTCTGATGTGGGCATGGTTAATCATTTCACCAGTGATCTTTATGGGTCAAGACCTTAGGAGAAATTGAAATACTAAAATAATGAATGTATACACATTTTCCTCCCTTGAGTTTTTCTGCATCCAATTTGGAAAAAAAATGCCTTGTGCTCGCATCTTCTGCCTCCGCTTTTTGTGCTTACTGTAGTGGGAGCTTCTTCGAAGGTCTGGCTAGAGGAGTTATAAGACATGCGGGTCCTGCCTGCTAGAAACGAAAAAAGGTGTCTCCAGTGTTTGGCTTGCGGACCAGGGACTCAGAGGTTGGGGTAGGCGAAGCTTTCCTTCCAGCCACAGACGACTCGTTCTCCAGAGCATTCTCTGAGCTGCAAGAAATGTGTTCCCCTGCAGCCAGCCTGCAATCCTAGCCTTTCTCTGCCCATCATTTTATTGAGAAAAGGTTTGAAAAATTATTGCATGGATAAACATTTGCAGTGGTAGAAATCGGTTGTATTTCTTGTATTGTGTAAATTTTTAAAAATCAAAAATTGGCAGTATAGTGTTTATAGCGTTCTTACTATTTTCATGCTTACACATTCAGTACCCTGGGCTATATGTGTTTCTCTCTGCTTTTCTGTCAGTGTGACACTGTAGTGTGTCCTAGTGTGAGGAAGCACTGCACCGCTTTTACTCTTAGCATTATACAGCTGAGTCTTCTACTTAACCTACGAGGCAAGGGCGCTTTTTAAAAGGCTTTAATGTAGCAGTCCCTGCAGTTCTGCGTTGTTCAGACCCTCTGCTTGTCACTTCTGTTGTGGCCCTGCTCTTGCCCACACTCTCCTGGGAAGGAATGGGATCTGCCTTAACAAGACCCCAGGCGACTCAGGTTTGAGCGGCACTGGCTTAGACGGCCTTGTCACAAGCAGTCGTTTTGACGCGGCCAGGGTGTTGGGGCAGGCTTGTCACCTGCGCCTCTGGGGCTGCCTGCAAGGATTCAGGTGAGCACCTGGCTGCTAAGCCAGGGAGGCCGAGTTCCCATCCGTGTGGGAATGAAAGCGCTGTAGAAAGCAGCTGGAGGAGCTCTCTTGCAAAACCCACCTCATTAACTAGAGACTGTAAAGGTTTGTGGAATCTTCACTCAAGTCATCTAAGGCACAAACTGCGTTCTAGTCCATTGTTCCACATTTTACTGTGAAAACAGGAGGCATCGTCCCCTCTCTGGCACGTGCCCTACACTGTCAGCTGGGTGCAACCGCGCAGTGATGATGCGTGGGGCTGGAAGGGGCTCCTAAAGGGACTGGCACCACTGCTGGCTGCCCAGTGCAGAGCTGGTTGTGGTGAGCAGACTGCGTAACGTGACAGTTGCTCTGTGGGCAGGGCACAGCCCCGTGCCTGGAGGCCTGAGCCTGTCCTTTTCCTACTGCACCAGAAGGCGAGCGGACGCCGAGTGTGCTGGTGTGTTGCTGCCGTCATCCCCGCACGGGGAGGACTAACTGGAGAGAGAGGAATCGTCTCTCCTCCTTGCTCATCTCTGGGAGAGCATTCTGTTCAAACTTTAATTCTCCATTAACTTCCTGTCTCAGAGAACACAGGGACAGGCTGCTTCCGTTTACGTTACAAGTACTGTTTATACTGAAGAAAACTGGAAGTGCTGTGGGTTTGTAGCTCTCGCTTTATTGTCTGTCCATTCAAGACGGTCCCTGAGAGCTTGGAGGCGCCAGTGGTCTGCGGGTGGGGGCTGGCTGGCCTCTGCTGGCTCGCTCCCTGGTTCGGCTCTGTCCCGCACGGTCAATGTCCAGCCAGGGAGGCCCCTCGTCTCCGCTGCCGTTGCAGCACTCTGCAAGGCCACTGGGTGTCACTGCGTTCCAAGAAGTCGGTAATGCTGCCTCTAGGAGCCCTGCTTAATTTGCCTTTCTCAAATCATCGTTATTGAGAACGGCGTGTTCACCTGTAAGCTTTGCCTCTCTGGGCTAAATTTGACAGATGTGTTTCAGGGATTAATTTCAAAACGTGGTTTCCTCTGGAAGGAGGTGCACCAGGCATTTAGAGACCCGAGCCTCGGGGCTCCCTGCCCCCAGGCGTGGGCGGCTCCGTCCCGCCATCAGGTGGCAGCGCCTTGTACCAGGAGGCATCCCAGGTGGGGCAGTGGCCCTTGCTCCAGATCTTTAAGCGCAGCGGTCGCCTTCCCTCAGTGCGTGGCCTTGTTTGAGGTTTTAGCGTCAGAGCTGGAATTTAAATTTCTAAACCAGGCAGCTAGTGGCAGGGGCGTGGTTTGCGGGCCAGCCATCCCTGGGCTTTGCCTCCATAGTCAATGTGGCTGCTCTATAGTCAGGATTTCAGACCTTTAGAAACAGAAACGGATCTGAAATGTTTGCTGAACTTGATACTGGCCATGATTTTGGATCCCACTGTCGCAGATCTTAACAGCATGCTGCCATTTCATTCCTCACCAAGCGTGGTCTCTGGAGATGCAGTGGTAGGTAGGGTGGGCTCATGTGGAGAGGTGCATCGGTTCAGTTGGAGGAGGGTGTTGAGCCCGGCCTCCTGGAAACGAGACCTGAACTGAACCTTCTTGAAGAACTGCAGGCTGACCGGGCAGCTGGAGTGGGGTGTGGGCCTGTGCAGGGCCCCTGGGCGTCAGGGAGGTGCAGGGGGCCTGGTGGGCTCCTGAATCGCATTGCCCTTGCCCGCCCCTCCCCGACTTCCAGCTCAGTGGCCTTTTTCCCTCTTGTACACAACAAGGTCTCCGCGTTCAGGGCCTCGTCTCTGTGCTCACCGGTGTAGTCCCAGCACTGCCAACAGCGCCCGGCGCTCACGGGTAATTGTTGAATGAAAGAAAGAGGGAGAGCCCCGCATGGGAGGAGACCGTGCCTGAGCGCTCGGGCGGGAGAAGGGGAGCATCCATCCGCTAGACCTTGGTTGAGACCCGCGGGGTAGCGCCAGTGGAGCTGGGTGAGAGGCAGGCGGGCACGCAGGCCGGGAGACAGGGAGGCCCTGGCATGAGACGAGTGGTGGGAAGGAGGGAGAGGCCTCCTTGCGAGACTAGACCTGGAGTCGCGCGGCGGAGCGATGCTGCTGTGCTGAAGCTGTGGAAGGCCCCACACATGGCCTTGTGGAACCTTGTGACTCTGCTCTGAATATTTGGTGGCTGTTTTTCCCTGTGACATGTTTATGTACTTTCTGATGACAAACCTGTGCTTGTAAAGTTGTTGGGTCTGTTTCCAGTTGTGTAGCAGAGCCTTTATTGGAACAGCTGCGTGTTTTCTGGACTGTGTGGGCCGAGGACTTGACTTAGTTTTCACCTTGTGGCTCATCCTCAGACGCTTCTGCAGGCAGCGCATGTGGCAGAGACCACCCGGCTGAGCCTGGCGGTGTCAGGTAGAAAAACATGGCCTCTCGCGGCTTTACACACGCAGCCAGGGTTTGACTTGAGGCCTGTGGCTCTGCAGGACGTTGGCATACGGCCTGCAGTAGATGACAGCGGAGGGGGATATCCCGTCCAACCAGTGACTCTGCGATGCTCTCTTGGGCTTCTTTTGATGGATCAGGCATTTTTTTCCGGTGCTCAGAGGCACGCAGACAAACGCGACCATCCGGTTTTTGTATGTTACAAGTCCTCGAGCTGTTTGAAGGCGTGTGTTATGGAAGAGAAACAGCGGCCATCCTCTGAGCAAGCCCGCCTTTCTTGATGCCCTGTCTTTTCTAGAAATTGCCCACGACTTGCAGAAAGGCTGTCCACAAGCTGTCACCTGCTGCCATTCCCCTGGGGCGTTGGTGATGCCTGGTGGCTGGGCATGTATCTTATGCCCACTTGCCCTGCCATGCTGGCCCCTGGGTGGACAGTCCTTGAGGCCCAAAGTGGGGTTCCACCCCGCCCCACTGCAGGCTGTGCCTCTCAGCCCTGGCCGTGCTCCAGAGTCTCTGTGAAGATTCCAAGTACACAGATGCCTGGGCCTGGCCTGGCGGTTCTTACTCCAAGGTGCAGCCAGGTGTGGCCAGGTGTGGCCAGGCTGTGCCCTCAGTGGTGCCGGGGCAGCACCTGGTGGGGGCTCCTGAGGCTGGGCCCAGCCTCCTGCTCTGCCGCACCCAGCTAGGATGGAGCAGACCCCTGGGCTCTTGGCAGTTACCGACGGGACGGGAACTAATTGCTGCGGAGCATCTGCTTGCGTGGGTGCTGCGGCCACGTGACCCCTTTCCCTCCTTCCTTTCCCAGGTCTGGAGCAGGTGTCCGCCAGAAGCCCCTGAGACCCCCAGGGTCAGGGCCTACCCCCAACCTGTGCATCCTCTCTGCTCCCACCCCCTCCCTGGGTGTTAGCTCAGCCTGAGACCCTTTCCACAGCCCCTGCCCGTGGCTTGCAGTCAGGACACCTCTCCCTTCACCTCTTTGCTCTGCAACAGGACGTGCCTCACAGCCGTCCCCTTGCTGGGTCACCTTGGAAAAAAGCAGAGGGGTTTTTTCTTTCTTTTTTTTTTTTTAAAGGGGTTTCATTGTTCGTAAACATTTCTTCCCAAGATCCCTTCTTTTCCCTGTTGCTACGTGGATCAGGGTGAAGGTCAAAATTGAGGAAACCAAAAGAAATGAGGAGGGGGGATTTGTTTCTCTGTTTCTTTCCCTTTTCCCGTTCTCCAAAGGCTGATGGTTAAACCGGCAAAGCGAAGAGGCTGCAGGGGCTAGCCGAGCGTGAGGCTGCCAGGCAGGCGGGGGGTGGGGGGGAGCCGGCCGTGACTGCTGCCCAGCCCCCCCACGGAGAGCTGACTCCGAGGAGGGAAGGTTCTGCTGGAGGTGGCAGCTGTCTGGGCCTTGCTGCTGAGACATGCTTGTTTAGAGAAGTTTGAAAATGGGAGGGGAAGCAGAGCAGACCACAGCGTTTGAATTCTCACTTTTCTTTCTTTCTTTTTTTTTAATTTCAATTTTAGGATCTGTGATGGTGTCCAGTTTGGCGCTGGAATAAGGTTCCTGTAGTGGAAGTGGAGCGACCTCCAGTTCCTAGGAGAAGCGCAGGGATAATGGGCAGCAGTGAGTCACTCGGAACCACTCATTTTGTCTCAGAATAAATGCACTTGAGACTCTCTAACCACAGTCCTTATGGGAAACCATGCCAATAGATTTTAAAGACAACTACACAAATGCTTCAGGGATATGATTTCCTTTCACCAACAATGTGCCCCACAGAAGCCCCTCCCGGGACCACGTCCAGGGGCCTGAAGCGGTTCCAGTCGCCTCTGTCCTTTGACATGCACCCTCCCAGACGGTCCACGCAGGCAGGCGCCACCGTCCTTTTCATCCTAGACTCTATGTCTCGGCCCAGTTCCCCACGTCCCAGAAGGGTTGAGGCAGGGCCTGGAGTCCCTGGAGGCCTGGATAGTGTCCAGAGACCTAGCCCCTGGGCTGGGGGCGCCTCACTGCTTGGGGTCATTTAAACGGTGCGAGCGGCATGGAAGAAACCTCCCATTGCGCGGCAGCGGGGACTCCACAGCAAAGCGGCAAGCCTGCTCCCTGTGGGGCGGCGGCAGCGTGGAGGCCAGTGTGCACGCTGCCCACGGCTGCGCTGACACATCACCACGAGCCAAGCGGCTTCAAACAACACAGGTTCATCGTCTTACAGTCTAGAGGTTAGACATCCAAGACGGATCCCACCGGGCTGACACTTGCGTGTCAGCAGGGCTGCCCTCCTTCCTGAGCTCCCGGAGAGCCCGTCTGGCCTTTTCCAGCCCCCAGAGGCTGCCCGCATTCCTCGGCCCGTGTCCCCTTCCGCCATCTTCAAAGCCAGCAGCGCGGCGTCTCAGATTCTCTCTGACTCTGATTATTCCGCCTCCCTCTTCCATCTTTTAAGGACCCTTGCAATTATTTTAGGCCCACTCAGGTAATGCAGAATTATCTCCTTATTTTAAGGTCAGCTGATTAACAGTCTCAATTCCATCTGCAGACTCCATTCCCCGGGCATGTGGCCGAACATCTCAGGTTCCAGGGATTCAGACATGGACGTCCTTGGGGGCCCAGTATTCTGCCCATCCCAGCTAACAGCACTCAAAGTCATATTTGGGGAATATTCTTACATACTCACATGTGGAAGTGTTTAATTTTTTTTAAAAAGCCGTCAACTTAAACCCCTTGAATTCTTCAAAGAATTGTGCCATAAAAAATGTCCAGGGTAGCAGGTGATGACCCAAAGGGTCTTGGCTGGAATGCCTCATTAGAAGACTCTTTCCCTCCAAGCTGGGGCTGAGTCCCCATCCCTTTTGGGCCTCCGTGGGACTGGTTCCGTCCTTGCCTTGCAAGCTTGGGTTTTAGGGAGTAGCCTGAGCCCAGGTCCCCAAGTTGTCCCTGGGCCGGGCTCCAGCCCCCTCCACACCACCTCACCCTTGCTGCGTGCACGGGTACGGGGATTTTGCAGAGAATCTGCAAGAGGAAACACGTTCACCTTTCTTTTAACACTTGGGAACATGAGAAAATAAACTTTCTTCTCCTAGGTTTGACTTTTTGTCGTTTACAGTTTAATGTTTTTGCCTTTGGCAAAAGAAGAAAACCACGTTACAACACTGTCGCTCTCAGATGCTGACCTTAAGAACAGTAAAATCCGAGTAAGACAGACGCTCCGCTCGCAGACACTGTGACCTTTGGGAATCCATCTACGCGTCAGTAGAGAACTCAGAGAAGAAGGCAGTTTTGAAACGGGGCACGCCTGATCAGGCGAGGCCAGGGGACCTGGGGGGGCTGAAGCAGACTTCTGATTAAAGCCCACCAGGCCCAGCTGTCCACAGCTTTGCCCCGATGTGTTTAATTTGCAAGCGTGCGCCACAGGCTGCCCTTTCACAAGGTGAAATGAAAACTGTGGAGGCTCTGGGTGAAAATTAGCATTTGGTTAATTTATGGGCAGACAAGTGCATAAGGCCAAAAGCACTTCCCAAAGTGCTTTCCATGAACCACCAAAAACAAGGAAAGTTGGTTGTGGGAAGTCATTTTTCATAGCTGCTATTTTAGAGCCCTCAGAAGTGAGAGAAAAGACACAGTGCATTATATAATCCTCCACAAAATACCATCTTGGCTCAGTGATTCTTTGCATCTTAATTTTACTCCATTTCTTACCTACCTGGATATTCTGGCCTGGAACAGAGTTTTATCTGTGTTTAATTAACCCTTTGCTTCACTCAGGGAGGGATGGGCCATGAAGCCACATGGCGTGTCCTGGTGGAGAACTGCTGTAACCTGCTGGCTCTGTCACCTTCCGTTCGTCATAAGGGGACTGACTTTAGGGAGCCCAATTGTCACGATGCTTACGGAAGGACAATCCGCTGGCATGGACCACGTCCTCCATTGTCGTGACCTTACGAGTGGTGATGCTCGCGTGGGCCCCGCGCCACTGTGAGCTGCCCAGGCCCCGTCGCCGCACGTCCCCTCTTGGGTTCCTACAAAGGCCCTTGACTTCAGTAACCTCCCAGACCTTGCGTCTCCCTGGCTAAAGACTCTAATTTGTGAATTTTCTTTTTTAAGAAAATCACAAAATAACAGATAAACTTACTTTGGGACAGTGAGGTGTGCTGAGTCGCACCATGTGTCTAGACCATCGCAGAGGAGAGGACGGGGGAGTTCTTAGTTCAGAGAACAAGTGAACTGCATTTTTTTCTTTCCAAAATTTTAATTTGTTTTTATGTAGAAAAGACAACACATTTCTCATTCTTTAACCAATTAATCCAAAGAAAGAAGTGAAATATTGTGATTTCAAATATGTTAATAACAAACTTTTAGCAAGATACACAAAAATGGTATTTTTGACAACTTTTGAAAATCTGGTATAAAACTAAGGTAAATAAAACGTTTGAAAAACGACAACAGGGAGCAGCCGCCTCCCACATGAAAGGTCCCGGGTTCGGTTCCTGGTGCCTCCTAAAAAAGACAATGAGCAGACAATGAGCAAAAACAACAAGCAAACAGATGAGGGAGCCATCTTGGGGGTCGGGGGGAGAGGACAGCAGTCTCCCTAACTCGCATTCCTTCAAAGAGACATTTGCGCTTCTCATCCTGGCTTACAAACAAAACTACAAAGTACTCTGTTTCATCTAAATCAATTTACCGTATTAACTAAAATGCAGAAAACCATGAGGATAAGTTTTGATAAAAGCAATTAATGCAAAATTAAGGCAATACTTTGTTGGTATCGGATAAATAGCACATTTAAAAGAACATTAATAAAATGCATTGAATGTACAAGGACCTATGTGTTGCAAAGGTCACCTTCGTCCCCACTGCACATCTGGTCCTCCCAGCATTTGTGAAGGTGGAACGGTGAGATTCCCATCTTACTGAAGAGAAAGTTAAGGCACAGAGAGGTGACTCATTCAATAAATGGCCTTGGCATACAGGACAGGAATTCCTCTTGGCAGATTTACCTTCTTAGCTGGGTTTGGATAAGATGCAAGCATTAAAACAAGTGTGAGTTCCTTGAAGTCTGGGAAACAGGCTCCCGCCATAAAAGTGGTAAGAAGATGTGTAGTATAACCTGGGATGGAAAGGGGGCTTGATGCTAGGACGGGGGGGAGGGAGACTTGATCACATACGGCAAGGTTCCGCCAGAGCCTAGCCTAAGCTGGAGCAAAGGAAAAGGCCTGCCTTGGAAAGCCAGTATCCAGACCATCCGGGAGAGAGAGGTGCAGCAATGGAAGGACAGGAAATGGTTCCTCTCAGTATCTTCAAGTGTTGGCACACATTTCCATATACATAATCTTCCTGATGCTTGAGGGAGACAAATACTGGGAATGAACTGAGTTCACATTAAAGAAAAAGATTCAGACGGCGTGAGAAGAGGCCCTGTTTTCAATGCTACCGTAAAAACCATTCGGATTATCTGGAGGAATCCCTTTCAGTCAAGTGCCTGGGTGCCGTTTTATTCCATATGCGGCAGGAACACCTCTGGGGCGCCATCCCTCCTTGTGCTGTGTAAAATCCGGGAGCCACAGAAGCCCGAGCGCGGGGCCAGGAGAGCGAGGAGGAGGCCGGCGCCGGCCGCACGCCCAGGGCCTCGTCAGGGGCCCCAGCCCCGAGCACGCAGCATGGTCAGGGCAGAGGCGCTCGGCCCGCCGGGGTGCGGGGCCACGGTGGGAGGCTGAGCTGCATTTTGAATGACATAAGCAATGACTGGAGCCAGGAGACTTGACTTCCCTTAGGCAGTTGGGCCTGGCGAGGCCTTTCTTCCCGCAGGCAGGGCCGGGCTGGGGCGGCCCGGGGCCCCTGAGCAGGCTCTGCGCGCTTCGCTCGCCTGGAAATGGGGGAGGCGACTGGCAGAGGGTGGGTGAGCCCTGCGGCGGGATTCGTTTCCAGAATCCAGGCACTTCTTTCCCCTCGGCCTCCGGGTTCTCTTCTACCAAAGGAGGGTGTGGGCACAGGACCTCTCAGCGTGTGGGCGCCACGCTGCCTGCTCTGGGGCTTCCCGCGCTTTCCGTTCCCCAAAAAGGCGAGCTGGCTTCTGCCGCCATAGAACCGTTTTGCCTGTTTTGGAACGTGAAGTCAAACGGTAGGCTACTTGTTTGTGATTTCGATGGGATTCGAATCCCAGCTCTGCCACTAACGAGCGACACGACCTTGCGCAAGGTATTGTGTTTGTTCGAAGCGCAGGCAACCCGGAATACGATGCCCTGTTGTTCCAGTGAGAATGACCCGGAGGTGGGGCGGGCCCCGACATTTGTAAGTTGTATAAACGTCTATAAAATAGAGATGAAATAGATGAGTGTTCACTTCCTCAGCTTCACGTCCTTCCTACCACATGTACAAAAGAGCGGGGCCTTGACCGCTGTCACCACATTGAGTCTCCACTTGCGCCTTCATCACCAGTGTAGGCATACCCAGCGGCTACCCAGAACGCATGCGTCTTCTCCTCTTTCTGAGCTGTTGGAGATGCAGCATCCCATTAGGATGCTGTCGCCAGAAACTTCCTCTCGAGCCACTGGGACCCAGTCACAAACTAGGAAGTTGATGCTCTCCAAAACATAACTGCAGTGGGTGGCCTTTTCAATCGCGTCTCCAACTTCCAACATTTGAACCCCAGGAATAATAACTAAATATAAATTTCTTTGCCTCCATTTTTTAAAAAAACTGATCTCATCAGATGATGTTTAACAGCAACTCTCAAACTTTTTGGTCTCGGGATCTCTTTGTCCTGTCAGAAATTACGGAGGACCCCAGAGCCTTTGTTTACGTGGGCTGATGTTGCTACTTGCTGTATTGGAAATGACAACTGAGACGTTTGAAATAATATTTGTTAATTCATTTAAAAATAATAAGCTTGCGTGGTAACATAACAAATGTTGTGGAAAACATACTTTCCAAATTAAAAACTTCAGTAAGAAGAATGGCATTGTTTTGCAAGTTTGCAAATCCCTTAATACCTGTTTTTAAAAACCTGTAGATTCTCAGATCTGTTTCTGTGTTCAGTTTACTGCAAAGTTGTTTGGCTGAAGTATATGAAGAAAATCCATCCTCACATAGATAGGTATCTGGAAAATAGATTATTTTAATAGTGTTTTGAGGGAAGCAGATGTGGCTCAAGCAGTTGAGTGCCTGCCTACCACCTGGGAGGTCCTGGGTTCGGTTCCCAGTGCCTCCTAAAGAAGACAAGCAAGACAGTGAGCTGGTGCAACAGGCTGGCAATGGCGAGCTGATGCAATGAAGAGACCCAAAGAGGAAACACAATGAGAGACACAACAAGCAGGGAGTGGAGGTGGCTCTAGCCAATGGACACCTCCCTCCTACATGGGAAGTCCCAGGTTTGGTTCCCAGTGCCTCCTAAAAAAAGAAGATGGAGCACAAAAGGCACACACACAGAGAACAGACAGTGAGCACAAACAATGGGGGGGGGGATAAATAAATCTTAAAAAAAATAGTCTTGCGATAACTGGATATTCTTTGATGTTCCACCCACACTCAACAATAGTTTTTTTTTTTTTTTTTTTTTTTAGGGGGTACTAGGGATCAAACCTAGGACCTTGCACATGGGAAGCACGTGCTCAACGACTGGTCTACATCCACTCCTGAGTAATAGTTGTTTAAAGGTTAGTTGCAGCATGGAATCTGGGACCATTCCAAGGAGTTTTTCACACCTAGTTGCATCGAAATCTAGCAGTCCATCTGGCCCATCGAACGGATCTTTGCCCAGATGTGGTTTCATAACATCACGGCCTGGTTGTTTGTAAAATCTGATTTTCTGAGTTACACAGCTCTTCCAAATGCTGACACATTTCATGATGATACAGCTTTTTAAAATTCACTGTCATTAATATCGCCACCAGTCTCATCAGGAAAATCTTTAATATTGGGAAGCTGCCAAGCTTATGGTGATGGATACAGGTTTTCCAAAATTCTAATTTTTACTTGAAAGCTGACATTTTGTCATTGGCAGCAAGTATTGTCAGTTGCTTTCCTTGAAGCTCATTTCATTCATTTTCGAGAAAATGTCAGCCAAATACCCACATCTAAATAACGATCTTTCGAGTAAAAGTGATAGTCCATGAAAAGAGTGGCTCGTGCA
>JAQZBX010056656.1:0-18164 GCA_029593785.1 Cabassous unicinctus
TTACAGGTGGTAAATATCTTTATTGGGGCTTCCCGGGTTACGGACTCAGTACTCTGCATGGCAGCTCACACAGCTGCCAATTTCTTCTCTATGAGACTATAGTGCTTCTCCACTTTTATCCACAGCTGACACCAAATCTACAAGAGAATCAGAGGTTAGCATTACATCATCAATGTAATGATACACCTGAACAGTTTCAGTATGTTGCCACTTTTCTAGGTCTTTAGCCACTAAACCATGACAAATGGTGGGGCTGTGAGTATAGCCCATAGGCAGTACAGTAAAAGTTCACTGTTGACATTCCCACTTGAAAGAAAATTGATCCTGTGCTTCATAAGCAATGGTGATGGAGAAAAAGGCATTTGCCAAATCTAAAACAAAATGATAAGTTCCCAGTGCCAAAGTCAAACTATCCATTAGTTCAATAATAGAAAGCACAGCTGTATGTAAAGGAGGAACTACATTTTTGAGCTCTCCATAGTCAACAGTCATATGCCACATCCCATCAGGCCTGCAGATGGGGCTCACCAGGGCATTAAACAGGCCCTGGGCCTCATGGAGGATTTGTACCTTGACCAGTTCTATAATAGTTGCTGATATTTCTACACGCCCTCCTGGCAAATGGTACTGCTTTATGGTCACTGTGCTATGAGATTCAGGGGCATGTCTCCCCCTGTCACCACCAAGACTAGCCATCATGGCTGTTTCCTTAATGGGTCAGTAGCATGTTGCATGAGCAGGTCCTTCATCAGACTCTTAAGCCTCTTGGAATCAGGTTTCTGGTTATTGGCACCAAAGACAGCACTAAGCATACCCATTTCCCAGACTGCTTGTACAAGGTCAGAGTATGTAGTCCACTGGCTCACTGAGTCTGGCAACTCTCTTGCATTATTCCAGACTGTATGAACAGCTGTTTGGACCCACTCCATCAATGAGTTGGTGGGATTTCCCCCAGCATTCTGCTGTGCATTTAAGAGATGCTGGTGTAGCAAGGGATGGCCAGTAAGCAAGGATAAATTCTCTATCTCAGTTCTGGAACACAAAATGCCATCCACCCCCACATCTCACAGATGAAGCAGCCTTGCAGCTCTGGGCTCTCCTGGCTTCTGCTGAAACTGTTGTCCCAATTTAACCAGTTTTGCTTGTGTAGAGGGACAGTACACGGTGTACGGGATGACATGGGGCTGCCCCACAGGGGCCCCTTCTTGCCCCATGTTTTGGTCATATTTCATCTTCTAAGTAACAAGCAGATGAGCTCATCAGATGAGTCTTACTTCTTCCTCATCTGAAGTCCTACTAACTGACATATCTCAGCACTCTAGCCGCACATGTGACTGCTGCAGTTGCTCATGCAAGTGGTCAATTTCCCTCTCCCGTTCATGTAAGTGGCTAGCTTGTTTCAATGTCTCTTGGGTGGTGTCTCAAAGCAAGGGCAGGAACATCCAGCCTAACTAAGCAGCTGCTACTTGTGGTTTCGTATCACCCAGCAGGGGCTCAAACTGCTGCAGGGCACTCAGGAAAGCTGCTGGGGTGTTATCTGGGATCTCTGCAGGACAGGCACACCAGCAGTACAGACATTCTGCCACCCCAGCCTACACACATGTGGGTGGTCACCGAGGACCCATAGCCCCTACCTCCTCCACAGCCAAGGGAGCAGGGGAAGAACATGTCAAATCCTGCTGACTACACTATTTGTCCATTGTGTCCATCCATCTTGGGAGCCCATGAGGGAGGTAGGAAGAAAAAGGACTCTAGGTGGAGAGGAAAGCTTGTTCATACTGGCTCAGCCACCAACTGCTCCAGACAAACAGGCAAGCAATCATGGCTGTTCTTTATTTGCAGGGTTATTTATACACCATTGTTATTACTCAAGTGTTACTCAGAAAGAACACAACATACAACTTCCCAGAATCATTTTTGCTATGCCTAGGAAGTATGTGTACTCTGAGTCAAAGGCTTTGTAAACTCTTAGCTGATTCAACAGTTGGACCATTGCCCAAGCCCTAAACTTCACAGTTTAACTCTCACAGCTTAAACCTCACAGTCTACTGCCCAAGTCTCAACAATTACAGGGACCCACACCAAATCTTGGTGTGTATTCCATCTTTCTAACCCATTTCTCAGCAAGCTCTGTTCTTTCCCCCATTTCCCAAAGAAATTCTTTTTACTGGCCTAACTAAACAAATACAAACATACAATCATACATACATACATACATGTACAAACAGTTGTCAAAAGTAATCCTATTAAAATATATTATCCTTGAAAACTATAAACATTTTAAATGATAAAGACACCAACTGTGTCTCAACATAATAAAGGACAAATAAATAGACACAAACAAAAAAGACCACAATATTAATATTAGATATTGAATAATCTGGGAAGAGGAAGTGTTTCCTAATTTATGATAGACAATTACAATTGCCTAGCACTAAAGTTTGGATTAAGTTTAGGAAATAAGTAATCTACTTGCTAGAAGCACTCTGAGATATGAAGAACAAAAAACTGAATTGATTCCCCATACTAGATTAATCAGTAAAAGATGAGAGAAATCTGGGGGTTGTTAAGAACAAAAGCTGAGTTCCAAAGAAAGACTTGCTGGACTGAAATAGGAAATGCAAGAATCTAAGAGGAAAACTAGGCCTCCCTCTCTATTGCCCCTAAGCTGGGCCTGTGCATCCCTGGTGGTACAAATGTCCCCTGGAGCCCAGCCCTTCCACCTGATCATAATTTCTGCCCAGATGGAGCATTAGTTCATTACCCTCTACTCCCTTTCTGTCTCCAGTAACCGATCTTCCAGACTGTCTTTGTGAGTGTGCTCAATATGCTTAGGTCATGCACACATTTTTGTGAGTAGTAGGGCAATTTGAAGCCCATTAAAATCTAGGGCATGGAATAGCCTCTCTCTTGGTTCCCAAGTGAATCCAAAAATCCGTCCTGATGGGGAATCTCATTGGAATTTCTCTCTTCATTCTCATTGTGAATGTTTCACCAACTTGCTTTGAGATACTTAGAATTCTGAACCTGGGAATCTTGGGCAGATTCATTTCTGCCTTCATAAGGGAGCTTAGGCCAATTTTGCATGTGATTATGCTTCCTCTTATTTGAAAATATTTCTAATTCATGAAGTCAGTGATAGGTGAAACATTCTTCCTGGGGAATCAGTTACCTGAAGAGGAAGCCCCAGACCCTGAAAGAATACAGCCCCTAACCACCTCTCTGCACCTGCTTCTGCAGCTGATCCTTGTTCTCAGTGGGTCCTGAATGTCTCATTCCAGCCACCCCACAGGTGAGGGTTATTTATGGGTTAACATTATCTTCCCCTCAGTGTGTACTTTGCACAGTCATAAATGGCCATGTCCTCAGATTTCAGACTGTTCATTTGCAGATAGAGTTGTCTCTTGGCATTGTCCCTGGGGGTGGTGAATTGGCCATTCACATATTCTGCATAGCTGGTGCTCTCACCCTTAGGATTAATATATGAGACATACACCATCCCTTCCCCATTCCCCTGTTGTATTGGGGACCAAGTGCAGGTAAAAAATCAACCTAGGTGAAACCAGAGGCTGAATAGGAGAGGTGCAGATTCCCTTCAGGCTGTCTCACATCACCTCCAGACTCCACCAGCCACACTTCACACAGGATATCTGCAAACAGGCATTACTTTGTAAATGTACAAACATCTTCATGTCTCTTATAAGGATATTGGGATATAAATTCAGCACCCTTCCATTAACTGTGTGCTCTTGGGCCTTTCTGCTGTGTATATGCTTCCATTGCAATCATAGCCACCCTGTTCTCTACCTTGGCCCAAGGTGTGCCCACCATGTTGGTATCTAGTTAGTTCTCTGGAACAGTTATAAAAGAAGACATTACAGGATGTCTAGAAAAAAGTTGAGAAGCAATAAATGGATATTTAAACATGGATGGCTGCATAGATAGATGAAAAAAGCAAAAGGCTGCTTAAAGTTATATGTAAAAACAACCAACGTATTTAAACACAGAGTAATCAATATTATGTATCCTAAATACAATGATATGAGAATGAAAAAAGGGAGGATAGTTATGTGTTAAAACATTAAAGGAATTCTGAAAGAGAGAAATGGAGAGATGGAGAAAGGAAGGAAGGAAGGAAGGAAGGAAGGAAGGAAGGAAGGAAGGAAGGAAGGAAGGAAGGAAGGAAGCAAAGGAAGTCAGTGATAGAGTGTGTGGAATTTCCACTAAATAAAATTACATAAAATATGTGAAGATAAGACTGTTTTTATGTTATGAACATAACAGGCTTTATGCAGTCACCTTGCTGGAGGGCACAGTGTGAACCAGAGGACAAAGCAGAGTAAGCTAGTCCAGAAAAAAAGGATCAGTATCCCTCAGTAACTGGTCCCTTGTCTTGTCAGCACATGAAGTTGGATCTCCTTTTGATATTGTTCTTCCCATTCTCATTCCTGAGGATACAGCCAGACCATTACTTCCCTGGTGGGTGTATTTCAGAGATCGCTGGTGCAGGGTGTCTCTGAGAGCTCTGCACTGAAGCTATGGTCTTGCTCAGGGTTTTTGATGCTCCCATGATATGGTTTCTCTCACTGTGTCTCTTGCACAGTAATACACAGCTGTGTCTGAGGCCTTCAGGCTGATCCACTGCAGGTAGGCTGTGCTGGCAGAGTTGTCTATAGAGATGGTAACCGGTCCTTGGAAGGATGAGCCATAGTTTGTATCTGAGTCACTAGGATAAATCCTTCCCACCCACTCCAGGCCCTTCCATGGTTTTTGGCACACCCAGTGGATTCAGTTGTAGATAAAGCTGTATCCAAAGGCCTTACAGGAGATCCTCAGAGGTTCCTCAGGCCTTTAAATCTCTGCCCCAGACTTCACCAGCTGCACTTCAGTGATGGCACCTGTGTGTGAGACGCAGGACTCAGAGATCAGAGACACCAATCTCACCACTCTCCTCTGTGACCACAAGCCCTGGGTCATCTTTGACCTGGGAGAAGAGCCATGAAGAGGACAAGGATGGTGGCAGACCCCATCTGTGAGGATTAATGGAAAGGGACAACACTGAAGACAAGAAATGGGCTGTGAGGGAGACTCCATTTGACAAGGGTAACAGTGGATTTAAATTGGAAGTTCCCCTCAGTTTGCATATTTACCTCCTGCCCTCCAGATGAGACTCCACAGGGTTCATAACTGCAAAACTTAAGGGCAGGGAAAGACATGGGTCTTAAGCCTCCAGGGATGTTTAGCAATAAGTCCCTAAAATCCTCCCTACATACCAGCACTGTGAGCCAAGACTGCAAGGGACTGCAGCCTCACCCACTTCTGAATCACCATCACAGTCCACAAAGTGATGAGGATGTGGGAAAAATTTAATGAGTCTGCAGTCCAAGGCACCCAAATTGTCAGGGGCACCAAGTTCTCCCTCTGCAATTTTAGTGACCAACCAAAGACATAGTCCCAATTGAAAGACAAGGTACTTCCTGGAATCATGGAGCTGCAATGTGTGTCCTGGGGCATGAGGATTGGGATTTGTGCCTAGGGGCAGTGAGCTTTTTTACAAAGCTGCCTTTCAGCTCAAAGCTGCTTCCAGTTGAGTGTTCTGAGTTCTAGGTCCTGATCCCTTGGATTCCCATTGAACTTGTTCACTTTCTTTCTTTTTGACATAATAATTTTCTTTATCACAAGAAGTTATCTCACAGAATTTAGATTAAGTAAAGTAAGAATTAATTTGTATGTATATCAGTTTCTTTCAATATTCCACACCATGTAAAATGACTTTATTATGTTAAATATGACATCTGCACACACATCAGAATTTGGACAAATTGATACCAAAATGTTAACATTCATGTCACGTCTACGCTTCATTTGAGTATAATACAACGTCCTTCTCTCATGGATCTGACCAGGACTTTTTGCTGGACCTGTCCTGGATGAGGTTACTTTCTTTCTTATAACACTTCTGAAAGTAATACAAGGTTGGAATGATTTTTGAGTGCCACTGGAGTACCCAGACTAGTTCTACCCTAAAGGAATCTCATGTGTTACCTCCTCAAGGATCCCCATGCCACCCAGATATGACTTCTTCTCCAAACATAAATTTTTACTTCAACAGCATTGGGAAGCTGAAAATATCAGCTGAGTTACTTGGGTATGTAGATTCTGGGAGCTGTAGCTTCTTAGGTTACAAGGCTTGCTTAGCAAAATTCTACAACTTGGTAGCACAAAACAAGAGGGATCTATTCTCTCAAGATCAGGAGGCTAGATGTCATTAAAAAGGTATGCACATGTCCATGCTCCCTGTGAAGGCTCTGAAGGAGAAAATGTTCCATGAATCTCTCCTGGCCTCTGGAGTCTGTTAGCAAGCCTTGGCATTTTTGGCTGTTATCTGGAAAACTGCAATCTCTACCTCCTTCCTTACCTGTCCATCTCCCCTCTGATTATCTGTTTACTCTTATTATAAAGTCAGCAGTCATTGCATTAGGGTCCACCTGCATCCAATATGACCTCACCTTCAATTAACTAATTATACCTGCTAAGATCTTATTTCCAAATAAGGTCACATTCTTTGTTTCCAGAGGACATGAATTTTTACAGGACACTATTTAATCCATTACATGTAGTTTCCTTTAAAATGCAAACCACGGATTAATGGCATGGGAAAGTGTCTGGGTATGATGTATGCTACAAAGTTTACTCTATTTCTGCACCTTATTTTAATTTCCTGTAGGAAACAATCTATCCTTACAGAAACAAGAAGAAAGGGAATAATAAAAATTGACAAATATGGAGAATCACTTCATTTTGACTATTCACTTATAAGCAAGGTAGATGTTACAATATTTAGGTAATTTTTAACTCACTAAATATGTAGATACTATTGTAAGAGCTACAATGATGAATTTTATTCTATCAAAGCCCCAGATAGTACTGAGGGCTTTTAAAAAAATAAATATTACTGATATTACAGAACAGAAACATTTTGGATGTCTTCATAACACACAAAGTGCATTAGTGAATAAGATTATTTTAACATGCTCTCAAGATGTAGGTAAGTTAGATAACACTTGCTGAGTATGAAGCATTTTATAACCATAATCAACCATCCTCCATGAGTCATTTCAGGCATGTAGGAGAATTGATTAAGGGAATAGGGTTTGTTCTGTGCACAAACATAACAGGAATAATTGAAAGCCATGCATGTGAATGGCATATCTCTGCAGAAATTATTATTTTGTTACCTTAAATGTAGTCTAGGGGGACTACATACAGAGCAACCTCAAAGGTGGTTTTTTTATTCAAATGGCCTCATCCTGGAAAATATTCACCTTAATGATGAAGTAAAGGCCAAAGAAAAATATTTGAGTTCTTTAAGCTCAATGTTCAATCTTCCCATAGTTTATATCAAGCCAGAAATGATAGGGACAATTCCCTGGTTACCTATCATTTCATACTAACTTAATATAATGTAGCTATAAGGAATTTATTGGCAAATAAATAGTGAAAACATAAAGAAAATTATTAGAAATAACTTTCATGCAGACTGTGGCCAATGTCATTAAATTTGAAAATAATGATTGGAAAAACCTTGACCAAAAGGGGGGAAATTAGCACAAAAAAGTTTTTACAGCTAAGAGATTTCAAATTTTGCAGGGAGGTCATTCTATAGGTTATCCTTATGCAGATCTAAAGGATATCTCACAGTAAACACAGCCTCAAGCAAAAGAAGGGATAAAGGGATGTCCAGATACTATATGCAAGACATCCAACCCCATGAAATCAGCACCCTCTGGGCAGAACTTATTTTGGATTACATGATGATCTATTTCCCCAATATTATAGAGTTTGATTCATTTATAACTTCCCTACTCTTGAATCTTTTACCTCTTATTTGAAGCTATAATTATCACTATACTCATTAAATATATATCCAAGAGAGTTAAATGTTTGGTCTCTTCATATGCTGGTTGATCTCTGAATCTCAGCTGAGTTGTGGCCAACATCTACTATCCAGTTCTTGAGACTTGCCCAAGACAACTAACAAAATGATGATGATAGACAAGTCCCATCCAAAAAAAGCAAAGAATATCTACAACTTCAAGCTAAGCAGTACCTTCCATCTGCCCCATAACATCTAAGCCCCCATCAATCTGAAGCAGAACAGACATCATCCCAAATTTCTCAAGATTGAGAAGTGAACAAACATAAGGGGGGAGTGCAAACAAGAATCAAAGTAGATATATTGTTATTGTAGTTATTAGTTTGTGGTAACAGAAAAACTTTAACACTGATGTAAAAATAGTGGTTCCCAGAGCTTCTGAGGTGAGGAGCAGGGAAGAATAAGAGGAACACAAAGCATTTTTACGGTATTGGATTGGTTCAGTATGATATTGCAATGATGTATACATACCATTATTCATTTGTCAAAACCTATGAAACTGCACAGCACAAAGTGTATTGCACACTGTAAACTATAGACTTTGGTTAATAGCATTGTTTCACTATTGGTTCATCAACTGTAACAAATGTTCCACATGAATGTAAGAGATTATTAATAGGGGAAAATATGGGTGGGAGAGTGGATGGCTCATATGGGAATGCCCTATACTTTTGGGGTTTCATATAACATTTCTATAATCTAAAACATCTCTAAAAATAAAGTTTATTATTATAAAAAAGAAAATGAACTCAACTAAATATAATCTTAACTGGTATTTGGGTTCTTGAAATAATCCAGGTACTGAGATACATAAATAATTTGAACAGAGTTATTCCATCAATAATCATAACAGAAAGAAACTCTGCCAAGAGTATATTGATGAATAACTAGAGTTAAGCACCACTGTGGCCACTCCAGGCTGAGGCAGAATTGCCATCTCAGGATAGAGACATAAGTTCATAAACATCCAAGCAACAGAGGCATCTGTATAAATGCATCAACTCAATATCTAGCCAAAACTTTTTACATTTAATAAATGTACATGCAATTTAAATTCTATAATGCAAATAAGAAATAATTTTTTGAAAATTACAATTTATCTAATTAAAAAACCATTAAATTGAAAAAGGGTCTCAGGAGTTTGAGGAACAAGGAAAACCCCACGCCATATGGGAACAACCTCAACAGCCTCCCCTTCTCCTACTCCTGAAACTGGGTTTCTGCCCTGTGCTCTGTGTTCTCTCAGTGCCCCCTGCTGACTAGCCCTCTTTCTGCAGAGGGAGGCTTGTGTCTGGGCTCACACACAGACTTCAACTTATTGTATGTCCATCCAGTAAAACACCGTTGCAACCTCGGCAGTCATACTCAGCTACACGGAAGCTTGAATGTTCTTGTATGTGTATCTAGAGATGGAGAATTTACTCTAGAGGTGGTCATAGTATGCATTACCATTATGCTATATTTAGGTACACTACAGCAACCCCTCACAGGCCTAGCAGATCAAAAACCAAAAGGAACTAAAGATTGTGGTGGAGAATCCAGAGACAGTGCAGGTGAGACACAGGATCTATGAGGACTTCTCAAGGTCTTGGTCTGACTCATATAACTGAACCTGGGCAAGAAATTTGGGGACAACATGGAAATAAAAATCACTAGTGACAACTGTCATAATCCTTATCTAGGTCACCCTTACTGGAAATCACTGATGCCCTCAAAGGGAGAAGTAACAAACAGAAGCATATGCTCAGGAATCTCAGTATTCTGGACAACATGTGTGATTGCTGGAGAATATGGCACAGAAGGAGGAAACAAAGCACTGATACTGGAAACTGATTTGCACATCAGATTCCTAGGTATAAAGCAGGGAACGTCTTCAGGGCCTCAGTCTCTGATTTAGAATCTAGGAAAGGGAGCCTGAGCCCATTCCCTGGGATGAACCTTCTTTTTTCAGGGGCTTGGAGATTCAGGTAAGAGAAACTACCAGTCCACAGAGAGAAAGCTTTTAAGGTAATGCAAAATTATAATCTGAACCTATGAGAAGCCCCCACTGATAAAGAAATAGTTGACTTTCCCTTCTCTCTCCTTTCTCAGGAACACAGTTTTTGATGAGCTCTTGCATTATTTTACCCTTAACATCCTACTCAGCACAGCCTGTGAGAACTTTTTCATGCACATATATATTGGAACACGGTTCCCAGAGACCACAGATCAGGGGTCATATTCAAAATCATGCCTTGAGATTTGCATGAGATTGGGCACTTCATTGGGCCATTCCCAGGGCATTTACCACCTCTAGAATGGCTAGGTGGACATTCACCTCCTGCATGTGAGGGACAAATGGACCACGATCCTTCCAGCATGATTTGAGCAGAGTTTGTATACAAAGATAGAAAATCATTATTCACAACTGAGATGATGATTTCTTTGATTGGTTCCTTCTCCCTGCACAAATCCAAACAGGTTCTCCATTCATCTTGAACTTCCTGGACTCAAGTATTGAAACAAGGTGATGAGGTAACCCAATGCTCCCAGCACCTCTTCCACTCTCAGGATTCCTTGTACTCAGGTGTGATCTGATTGTGAAATCCTGCATCATTGTGGGCAAGAGACATTGAAATTTTAATGAATGTAATTAATTCAACTACTTGTGCATCTTAATTTCCATAATTCCATGATAAAAACCACATAATAAAGTAATTAAAAATGGTAATTAATTTATTCAGGGATTTGGAGGCTGGAAGACTTGTTTCCTTCTGTGGTCAGAAGCTGGCAATCCTTGAGGTATTATACCATTTCCAACACTTGGTTATGTCTTCTCCTTTCTTTTATTGATTCCTTCATATTTTTGGCTGCTGGTTCTTCCCTGAAGATTTCTCTTTCTGAATTTCTTCTGCTTATAAGGAACATATGAAATCCACATTGAAGCTCATTCTCATTCTGTTATGCCACAACTTAACTAAAAATAACAACTACCAGAAATTTACTTTATGATTGGTTCACACTCACTTGAATGAATAATAACATCAAGAAGTCTAAATTTGTAGAACAAAACTCTAGCCACCACAGTCAGATGTCTAGACCTGAAAAGTAGACATGAATTTCTGTTGGAGATAGAATCATGTCCCTGACAAAAGACATGTTCAGGTCCCACCCCCTAGGCCTGTGGATGTGAACATATTTGAAAATGAACCTCCAAATACGTTCTAAGATAAGGCACACCCAAACTGAGTGAAGGTGGGCTGCAATCCAATGTGCTTATTTCCTTATAAGCAAAGAAAATTTAACATGGGGAAGAAGACACAGGGACCAGCCAGAAGATGGATGTCAAGGGAATTCAGAATAAAAAGTAGTTGCTGCCATGTGCATTGTCATGTGACAGAAAATCCAAGAAGCCTGCCAGGAGGTGCTAACCTTGGGAAGATGACGCCTTCTTCCCTCGGAAGCTTGAGCCAATAATTTCCCTTTCTATGGTAAATTTATCAACCAGGAATCTAAAACATATTCCCAAATGCAAAATACATTAATTCTGTCATGACACCACAAAACCTTAAGCCATTTCAAAACAAATAAAAAACCAAAGAATCATTAAAATCATTTATAAATGTTTTGTCCTGCAACAAAATTTCTAACAATGAAACTTAGAAAATGCATTTTCTTTTTTCTAAATACAATAGTGTAACAACAGGAAGTAGATTCCCATTGTAAAAGAGATAATTTGGTAGGAAATCAGGTGTCATGTGATCCAAGCAAGACCAGAACCTAGCAGGGTAAACTCCAATATATTTCAATGTGTGAGTCGTCTGTGGATGGATGTTTTGTATTCCAGTCCTGTTCAAGTAGCAGCTTCAGTCTTGTGCTGTCACAGTCCCAATGCTCTCCCTGAATGCTGGTGTCTGGATCTCACCATCTCAGAGCACTGGAATTACATTCTCACTTTATCTGAAAACACTGGTCAGGCCTCACTTTCTTAAAGAATAGCAGTGTTTCTACTAGTATACATTTTCCAAAACCCTTGTCAGCTGTGTGTGCAACTCAAGAGGATTCAAACCATCAGAGAAGTTTACCCTCAACACATCCTTCCTGAATTACTGCATTTCCAATCCTGTCTCCCTCTGAGATACCTGCCTGGATCCATGTTCATCCATGCCATCTTTAGTAAAAGTTTATTGAGTTAAACTTTCATATGGAGTCTTGTTATCTGTTTGATGTCTTCCCAGAAGTTGAAAGAGTTTCTTGATACGTCATCTTTGGCCTAGTTTTCAGAACATGCTATCTGAATATACTGAGAATTTCATGAACAAAGAATTGTTGGCTCCTTTGTGCTTAAGAGTTGAATTCTCAGATTAACCATTTTCTCTTACATTTTCCTATAAACTGCAAGAAGAAACCAAGTTGTACCTTCTAAACTTGGTAGAAGTTCCCTCTCTAAATTCAGATTTAGATTTAGCTCTCAACTAAATATCCAAGGTCATTGCATGCAAGGTTCACTGCTGATCCAAATGATTTGCTACTTCATATTGAGGATTGCTTTCCCCCCAGTTTCCAATAACAATTTCATCATTTCCATCTCTGTCATCATATTTCAATATTTCTATGAATAGTCTTGTGAAATCAATTTAGGATTTATCTGACAAACACCTCACAATGCCTCTAGCCTCTACAGAGTACTCATTTCCAGAGCCATTTCAATATTTTTAGATATTTGTAATAGCAGCACCCAATCTTCCAGTACCCAAAACTGTCTTAGTTTCCAGACTTGTATGGCAAATACCTCACAATGGGTTGGAATATGTGGTAAAGTAATATGAGGAAACTACATTCCAAAGTAATTAAAGGCATTCACATTTTGGGGTGGAGTAATATTTTATCTTATTCTATTATTATATATCTTCATTTTCTAGAGCTACTATGACAAATACAACCATTTTTTAGCTGTTGGTTTAAGCAATCAGAATTGATTTTCTCACAATTGTGAAAATGACAATTTAAAAACAAAAAGGTCTCTACAGGCCCAGCTTTCTCCCAGTGTCTATAGCATTCTGTTGCTGGCTTGCCAGGATTCCCTGATTCCTTCTCTGTCCCTGTCACATGGCAATCTACCTCATTTTCTGGCTTCTTCTAATTTCTCATTTACACTGAATTGTGATTTTTACTGAGTAACTATGTTCTAATTTCCTTTGCTTCTAATGACTCCAATAATATGGGCTAAGTGCTACCATCATGCAAATGGGCTTCATTTCCATAGAATCCTCATATATCCTATTCACAAATGAGTCTACACCTTAACTAATAATAACATGTTTAAAGAGCCTATTTACAAAAGTTTGAACAATCGCAGGAACACAGGTTAAGGGTGGAACACATCTTCTTTGGAGTACATGTTTCATTCCAAGTCTTCCCTCTGGACTACAATATGCATTTTGTCCATCCCAATGTCCTCAAGCCTTTAGCTGTTTTGTTAACAAATCTAAATTCAACGTCTTACCAAAGTCATTTACGGGGAGGTGTCTTCACGGGAAAATGATGGTGTAGAGAACTCCAGGATACACTCTTCCTCCAGTCACTGAACAGGCAGAAACTGTCTGAAAGAACATTCTTCATCTCCAGGGCCTAGGAGAGCACTGTAGAACATGCTGGAATGAGCAAGGCAGAGTGACTGTGGAGTTATGGCAGAAAAACTGTGAGTGAATTGCTCAGTGGCAATGACCAGCACCCATGACCCATCCTGGAGGCTTGCCTCCTGAGCAGCAAACGACTGGATGCCACAGATAGGGTGTGAATGTCTTCCTCCCTGGGAACCTGGGTTACATGGTCAAGGGCTGAGCATGGATATGTTCCACCAATTTGGAGTGCTGGTGGCAACCCTTAGGCACCCCATAACAGTAGGCCAAGTTTCAATAACAAAAGCAATGACTCATAAGGCTAGTCATCAATAACAAGAACCCAACAATGGGCCATCCTCTTTTGCTAGACACTGCCCCTGCACTCAGGGGACTGTTGCTTCTCCCTTGGAGAATGTGGCAGAGCTCTCCAGGCTTGGAATTCAGTATTCCCTCATTTATTGAGTGATTGTCTACCCACCATGACCATGACCCATCCCTTAATCATTTGGACAATTTTATATATCTTTCATGTATATTCAGATGAACTTACTCTCATGAATCCCCATCCCAGACAACCACCACCAATGGTCCTCTGCAGTCCGCATTGCAACCCTATTGTGATCTGAAACTTCCTTGAAGATGAAGCCCATATAATAACCAAATACAATTAATAGGAAAATGAAATAATAATGATAAGCTTCAATGCAAGAGATAAAATACAAGGAAACTCAGAAAAAAAGAACTAAAAATAAAATATTATTAACAGATTGGGACATTCAAAAAAAGAAAATGGGAATAAACAAAAGAATTTTTGTTAATTATTTTCTTTCTCCTTTTATCACTGCATTATCGGATGTCCAGTATGTACCATGACACCTTCACTGTCTCATTCCCCAGTGACTCCCAAATTTTCATTTAGTTTTCAAAGCAGATTTAGGTCAAAGAAAAGTCACACATTGAATACTAGAGATTCCCATGTACCCAACCTCCCTCCCCCTTCCCCACCCCATATTAAAACCTCTTTTTGTGTGTGTGGATGGTAGCATTGTTATAACTGTTATACAGATAGAGAGAAATAGCTACTAAACATTATCAATGGTATACAGTATAGTTTACAATTTAGAGTGTACAGTTTAATAATTTTTGATAATATTTACCATGTCCTTTGTCCATTACTGTAAAGTAATGAAAAACATTTCCCATGACCACTAAATACCCCATTTGATCTTTTCTGTTCCTTCCTCCCCATCCCCCTGGGGCATATGACACTCCCCTGTCTTGACTCATGGGATGACAAGATTCATAGTTACATGCCCTGGGTGTTCTAACGTGCCCTTTCCCCTATAATTTTCATATGACATTTGTATAAACTAATATCTTTAAAAAATGAATATAAATAAAAAAAATTTTTAAATGCCCTATACCCCCAATAACTTTTCATGCATTTGCTGTAAACTAATCAAACCTTGAATCCCATGGGAAAACTACTAACATCCAACACAGGATCCCAATAAAAGTATAAGCCATTTGTTCCATAATTCTTTGCTTGTGTGCTACAACTTGCTAACTGAGCCCCCTAAGATGATTGCATTTCCTGGGAGTAACACTTGATTCTCCCCTCTCTCTGGGAACTGTGAGTAGCAAACTATCTTTTCTCATGCATTATGAACTCAGTTTTCCATTCTGTTGAACTGCTTTCCACCTGAACCTAAATTTAAGAACCAACGTAACCAATTTGAGACAAATATCTCAGAGAGTATGGTGTGTTGGTAATGACCATGGGAAATGAGGCATAATGGCTCTTGGCTGCTGTTAGCTTACTAACTTGAACTCTCACAGAGCTAAAATTGGGAAAGTCCCATGGCTTCCCAACCAATGTCTATGTTATGTTGTGCTGCTTCCTGTTTCCTCTGTGTGGTGATGCCTAGACTTCCAACCCCAAATTGGCAGTACTATAGATCTAATTTTTCCTCAGGATCTGCTAATTCCCATCCCTAGTATGGCAAGAGAGCAGGCTCTGTGATTGTGAATGCTCCTTCAAAAGGGAAAATATATTATTGGTTGACATGACACTGCATCACTGAGCAACACTGACTACATAGAGAAGGGCTTGTCATGGCCCTAGAGTAGAAGCCTGCAAAACAGGAGATAGGCACCCCTTTTCAGTAGATGGGCCTCATGAGTGGGGTGGATGGGCCTGAGAGCATGTGGGACTAATGGAGTGTGATGAATCTCTCACCACCTGGTCCACAGCAGTTGGGATACTGCTGTGGGAGACTCCAACCCCTGAGTCTATGGCCATGTGTATGGGTCTTACTATACTAGCCTGATGGGACACCGCTCCACTGGAAGCATAATAGCTCCCCACAAGCAATTGTGATGCAAGGATCTACAATGATTATTTTGCTACTGTCTCCATTTTGTTGTTCTTTCTTCCCTGAACTTATGGTTTAGAGAGGCTCTAAATGTCTGGTGAGAGGTATCTAAGAAACTATTGTGCCACAAAAAGGGTGCCTGAGCATATTGTACTAGCAGCACCTAAGACACCAGGGTATGATCCTAAGTTGCTTGAGAAATGTAAGACTCAAGTGAAATATTCATGAGCTCTACACAGGGCTGCTGCATATTAGAATGACAAAGACCTGATGTTGGACTCTTGACATCTGGAAAAGTGACTAGTGATCTCACTAGAATCATGCCAATAAAAAAACCCAGAGCCCCATGAGGTCCTTTGGGATTCCCTAGAGAGAGAAACAGTTGCCTATGAGTCCAGTCAACAAGAAAAACAAATGTTTCCCATCACCACACATAACAGTAAGCAGGACCCTAATGTGGAAGCCCAAATTGGAAAGACTGAAAATTTATATTTGATTAAATATTTAAAACAATTTTAATGTTTTTTGCTGAATGGGACATGAAAGAAGGGGCAGACTGATGTGAGACTTTAAGTTTTTATTGGAGTTGGCACTCTCATTCAAAAAAAATGAAACAATTGAGTAGTAACACTAAATACTAGAAGGCTATTGACTTAAATATTTACAACATAAAGAAGAAAAGAAAGACACTGTCCATAGTGGATATAACTGCCAAAGCAGATGTGCACTGGCAGACAAATAATGAGTCCCAATTGTTACTTTAAAAGATTGAGATGATGCAATGAGTAAAATATTTCTATGAGCATTCAATCAAAAGAGACCCAGAGTTTATCTTCCAAACTGAGGAGGCCTCACTTTGAGATTAAATAGTGGAAAATATTTGTACAGGGAGTTCCAACCTTTCAATTTAATGGGGAGAAATAATCAAAATTTGGCAAGGCTCAAAATGTCCATGAGGTGGAGCCATTGGCAGGACATCAGTGGGACTCAGATCAGAGTCACAGATCCTTGCTTATGAGGCCCAGGGTACCATCCTACTGTGGGGTACTTGACCCCTGCACTGGAGAGCCTGACCTTCATCTGCATATCAAACACCCAGTCCCCAGCCACTTAGGAATTGTGACAATTGGAACAAATGTTATTGAACAGCTACCCCTAGTGGTGTTCTAAACTCATCACCTGCAGTAATAACAAATTCTTGCCTCCATGTCAAATGGAACTGCCCCTGCCAATCAAGGCAATAAACCTGCACTATTGCATGAAACAAAGTTCTGTGGGTCTTTGGCCTGTAATCCAAGATCATCTCCTCAAAGAATGAATCATTATACCTACCGTCTCCCCAGACAATAGCCCATTCATCCCATTCTTAAATCTTCACAATTAACCATTAATTATACCAAAATTAATGCACAAATCATGGCCATTTAAACTCTTATTCCTACCATTATCTAATTATATATATATAGACACACACACACACACGCAAGAGCATGAGTAATAAAATGAATTAAAAAATTTTAGCTTCTACTGCCAAGACCTTAACAAATAATCTTTAATAAACTAAAAAACACATTATGATACTTGATTCTGACACTTTATAACTGTCAATTGACTGCCAGGTGACTCTGAAGAAGTTCATTGAAAGACCTAGCCACACTCATGATTTACAGGGAGAATGGGCAATAACTATACCCATAAAACACAAGGATCATCAATTCTGTCAAATATATGGATATCCCCTGGTCTCTAAGGGAAGAGTTATTCCTAACACTTACAAACACAAGCCTTCTTCAGACACTAAGACAGCAGCAACTCCTATTGGGCATATTCATGTTTTACTTCTTGGCCACTCTACCAGGTTCAGCCTACTGTACCGAATTATCTTCTACAATGTAAGTCCTCCTGCCACTTCAGACAAGAACGTGGATACAGTTCAGGCATGAAAGACAGTGGCTCTCATCAATGTTGTCAGTAAAGATTTGAGAACAACAGCAAATTCTGCACAGCAGAAGGCCTTCACTTACGCATACATTACTCTAATTAGGGTGATCAGACCTAAGTAACGGTTGCCTCCAGACTTCCCTAGCCCTGAGGGATAGCTAGAGAAGCCCCACATAGAATTTGACTTAAAGCTTACTTAAAGTGAGCTTGCCATTGAATTTTAATCACCTCTTGTTCCATTTCCCATGAGGTATTTACCCAAATATGGAAAGAGGTGTTAACAATAGCACATCTGCCTTTTTTGGGTGC
>JAQZBX010056657.1:0-18143 GCA_029593785.1 Cabassous unicinctus
GGAGGAGCCAGGCCCCGCAGCATGCCAGCAAGGCCGAGGGCAGGCGAGCACGTACCTTGACAAGAAAGCTGCTGTCGCTCTCCTGGGTGACCATGACCACCGAGTCATGCAGCTTCTCGTCAAAGTGCACGCGGCCCTGGGAGCCCTCTGCATCGTGGCCTGCGGCAAAGCGCAGGCTCCGGACTCGGGGCTTGTTCCCTGGGAAGGGAGTGGGGAGGGCTCCAGGCTGCTGCCCCAGCCGTCTGTGGCCCCCGTCCCTCCTGGACCCTGGGGATCACGCAGCCCCCTCCCCACCTGCCCTGCCCCCTTACAAAACGTTCCCACAGGGCTTCAAGGATTGGCTTCCAGGACCTCTCGCTCAGCCGGGGGGAAGCTGAAGCCAGGCGGGGGGCAGGCAGAGCCGTCCTCAAGACCCACCAGCACCAGGCAAAACGGGCTCAGCCCAGAGCTGCCGCCGCAGGGCTGGCTCCTCTGGGACCTGCTCTCCCAGGCCTTCCAGGGGCCCCTGCCTGCCTCAACCTGGGAGCCGCCTGGACAGGGGAGAGGCAGAGAGGCCAAAGGACACACTCGTCCCACCTAGGAGAGTGGCAGCAGCCTCTACACCCATCGCCAGCCCCAGACCCCCTCCCAGGGAAGACCCCGCCCAGACATGCCCTTCCTGTCTCTGCCTAACTGCCCCAAGGGCCCGGTGTCCCCAGCTGCCGTGGGGTGCTCCAGGGACGGGGCAGGCAGAGCGGGCAGCCACCTGGCCAAGAGCACGAAGCCCAATCCTCTCTGAGCCTCTCAGCCCCCAGGCTTCCCAAGGCTGCAGCCCAGAGTCCGCTGGTGGAAAGGCCTGGGCCAGCCTTGGACACCCAGTCCCTCAGATCTTACCAGGTTGCCCTTCTGGACAGAATGAAATCCAACCCCCCTCCCCTCCCTGCTGGACCCCGTGCCCACCACAGCCCTCATGCCCAGCACAGGAGACAGGGCACACAAGGAGCCAGCAGGCCCACGGAGTATGTGCACACTCTCCTTCACACATGCACAGGGGCCGACGTGGCCCCACATGCAGCCATGCCCCTCCCCCCGGGCCACGGGAACCTCGTGCCAGCCCCCCAGGCCAGGAGGACACTCACCCTTGTTGGCTGCAGCCATGGACCCCCACCCCGCCACGGGCGAGACAAGCAGCTCCTACCGGGCACTGCCACGTCAGCTCAGCAGCTTCCCATGCTCCAGGGACTCCAGCAGGCACCTGGTGGGGGCAGGGGGGCAGGGTCAGTGCCAACTATGGCCCATGACGGGGGAGAGCAGAGCATGCCTTTCAGGAAGGATCCAGAACCCTGCCGCCCTCCGCAGCCCACTCCATGCCTGTAGTCCCATTGCAAGGGGCTTCCGCCTCACCCACTCCTCATCCATCTCCCACAGTCCCAAGAGCCTTACCCGGCCTGACACCCAGCTGACCCAGGCCCTGCCAACACGTGCGCCAGCACAGGACCCCTGCACCCCAGCCCACTGGAGACGGGCAGAGGGAGACCAGCTCTGGCACTGGTGACGCAGGCTGTCCTGCAGCCAGAGGCCATGCTGCTCGGTGACACACCCAGCACGGCAGGCTCAGCTCAGGTCACCAAGATGCCCAGGGGCCACCTAAGAGGAGCCTGTTCCAGAGGCTCCCTCCGCACTTTGTGGGCCACACAACCAGATGCCCGGGACGAGGTGCACAGCCCCTGGCCCCTCCAGGCAGCGCGACTGGCCACCAGGAGGCAGGGGAGGCCGCGCTGGGACCATCTGGGCGTCAGAAATAATAATGAGATGGACTCCATAAGATCGGAGCGTCCAGTGACTGTAAAAGCGAAGAGAAAAATCAAAGCAAGCACATGAGCCCAAACCCTCATCTGTCACCACTGCCGGTAGCAATGCCCTAACTATTTACTGGAAAAACTGACAATTAAAGAGAAATAATTCAGTGTGGCTCGGCCTTTCCCATAATAGAATCACCTTGGTGGCTGAGGGAAAACTCTTCTCTACAGAATTCTCAGTAATGAAAAACAAAGAAATGACCAAATGCAAAGTCATTCTGTAAACCCCAAAGAAGCAAATGGGAGGCAGCACGAACCAGACTGACAGGAAAGCGGCTCTCAGAGGCCCAGTGCCCCCCACTCGTGACCTGGTGGTCTTCAGGGGAGTAACAGCAGACGACGGCGAGGACCTGACGTCACCCGGCAGCGCCTCATCGCGCTCAGCCACAGTCCCAGGGGGACAGCCTAAGGGACTGAAGCCTCCTGATGTGATGCACAAAGTCACAGCCTCACTGACGAAGGATTCGTGCCGAAGAGATTTAACCTGCATCTCACCGAGCCTCTGCCTCTAAGTTCCCGTTTGCTGGAAATACAGAGGACTGTGGAATAAAGTAAACGACTCCATGAGAAAGCAACAAGCCAAGCCGAGAGGCAGGATATTCTACAGGGAACTCGTGTGTTTGTTGTTTTCGTTTTCAAGTTGCAAGAAGGAAAATAAAAGGGAAGTGAGGAGCTGCCCTAGTTCGGAGATCGGCAACCTTTGGTCCTGAAGCCTGTCTTCTGTACACAAAACAGGAATGCAGCCACACTCGCTTTTTTTATACATTGTCTACAGCTGCTTTTGTGCTAAAGCCAAACCACTTTCAGTAGCTGTGACAGAGGCCCAGGGCCCCGCAGAGCCCCAGAAAGTTTGCCGGCCCCTGTTCTAGATCAACACACTCTTCAGAGAACAACAAGGCTCTTCCACAGGACGACCGCCTCAACTGCAAGAAGAGCAAATGTGAAGAGGGGCTCTTACCAACCCCTACAAGAAAGACATTTGGGAAACACTCAGGAAATGTAAATGAGGCTGGATATTATCTGATATTAAGAATGGATTTTGCGAGGGAAATAATGGAATTGTATTAGATAGAGAAGGGTGCCCCTATTTTCCAGAGATAACATACTGAACACTGAGAGGTCTGTGACCTCAGCTGATCCAGAGAATGAAGAAAAACCCCAGCTGCCCTGTTGGCGGGGGCGGGGGGGGGCCACATGGCCTTGAAGTCGCTGAGCTGCCCCAGGAGCCGGCATGGCCTCACTTCCCGTCCCGCTCCCCAGTGCCACGGGAGCCCTGGTGGAAGCACGGGCAGAACGAGGACGGGCAGGCGAAGGACAAGGCTCTGGCCTGGAAAAAGAGGTGCAGCCAGGGCGGGGCGGCCCAGGCCAGCACCCTCCCCGGGGAGATGCAGGAGGGGACGCACCCTCAGTCACCTCTGGCAGCGCCACTCTGGGGTCCGTCACAGACAGGCAGCCCCTCGGCCCCGGAATACTGGGCTTGTCCCCAGGAAGCTGGCCCTCCACACCCCAAACCTGTTCCACCCACCCCGAAGCAGAGGACCTAGTGCATATGATGCAGCAGGGCTGCCAGGCCTCCTCCCGCTGCGCACGGGGCTGCACCGGCCCCACCTCAGCGGCCCTGGAGTGATGGCCCAAGGCACACAAGATCCCCTGGCCAGGACACGTCCTTGAGGCCTGGGGAAGCTCGACCAGCGGCTCCCAGGGCCTCCCCTGCATTCCACTGCTCTGAGACCCCGAAGCTCAAGTCTTGCCTGGTCCCTGCCTGCTCGGCCAGCACAGCCCTGTCCTCCAGCTGTACCTCAGCCCAGACCCCCACCCCTCGACGGGTGTGAACCTCTCCACAGGCTCCCCCTTCTCGCTTCTGGGGGTAGCTGTCTTCCTCACCTGACAAGAGCAGCGTGTCCGGTATAAGGACAACCGAGCAAGTAACCAAGCCAAGAGGAGCCCGAGCCTCTGTCTGGGCCAAGCCCCCCAGGCAGGGGTGGAGTGGGCAGGCCCCACCCACATTCACTACCCTTCCCTGCCCCACCTCACACTCAGCACCCATAGGGGCTCCCCACCCATGCCCCCTTGAGACGGAAAGCCCACTGCAGGCAGGACTCAGCACAGAGCTGCCTGGGACCCTCCAGGCAGGGAGAAGACAAGCAGGAAGGCGACTGACCACCTTCGGGGCCCAGAGGAGGCTGACCAGCGCCAGTCTCCCTGGTGGCCAGAGTCCCGTCCACAGCTCCTCATGAGAAGAGGCCGTGGGCCTCCCTGCTGCGCCATGTCCACAGAGAGCACCAGGCCTGCGCGGCCAAGCCTGGTCCTGCCTCCCGCCTTCTGTGCCAGGAGAGCTTCCAGCCCCCACGGGCAGCAGGGAAGTGGCCAGGAGCAGGGGCTCCAGAGCTGCAAGTTCAGGCTGCTCGGCCTTGGGCGAGTTACTCCACCTCTTATGCCTCAGTTTCCTCATCTGTGGCCTCCTCCTCACAGGGTTTCGTGACCGTCAGCCCTCAAGCTCGTGGCGTGCACCAACCACCCCAACTCCCTCTACCCCTGCCTCCCTCCTGTCACCGCTCCCCAGCCAGCCAGGCCCCAGGGAGGGCCAGAGGACAGCCTGCTGGGGCCCTCTGTCCCCACCAACCACAGCCCCTCCGGGCGCCATCCAGATGGACCCCCACCCGCTGCCCTGCTCACGAGGAAAATGTGGAGATGTGCATCCTGGGGCGTGCTGCCAGGGAGGAGGCCCCCAGATGGGCTATCAGCGGGTCAGGACGGAGGGGGCTGCAAAGCTGGGGCAAGGGCCTGGGGGTTTCTTTGCCTCTTCAGTTGCTCTCGGCGAAAATGGGACAGAACTCTACCAGCTTGGGTTCCCTCTGACTTTAGGGAGAAAGGCTGCTTTGAGGCTACCCGACCCAGGAGGCCCTCTCGCCTAAGGAGCAGGCCCAGGGGCACAGCAAAGTGGACAGACAGGTGGACACAAGAACCCGGCGCTGTCAGCACCTAGGCGCCTGCTCCAAGGCACTAGGTCCACGGCTGCAGACTAGAGAGAGGGCCAAAGACGGCTCGTCCACAGCAGCAGAGGGCGCCAGAACCCACCCCCTCTCACCCCGCCACACCACCTCCCTGCCCAGAGGCCGCCGCTAAACCCCAAGGTATCTGTCCTCCCCTGGGCTGCGTGGCTACGGGCAGGCCTGCTTCTCCTCCATTCTCCACTCTCCCTTCTCCTTATCTGCTCCAAACAGTTCTGGGCCAGAACTCCCCGACCTCCGGTCCCCCACTTTCTCCCCACCCCCTCTGCCTCAGGCGCACTCAGCAGCAGCCCAGTTCAGCCTCCCATTAAAGCGCAAGCCTGTAAAAAGGACGCCCACCGAGGCCTCCAGACAGGGGCCACACTGACCTGCTGGCTCCCAGAACCTGGCAGAGGACTGGGCAGTGGCAGGGCCCACACGCTGCGGACAAGGCTCGGAAAGGCAAGGCTGGAGGTCGTGCAGGCGCAGCTTCACATCAACCCAGTCTTGATGTGCCTCGATTTCCTCTTCCCTCCAGTCTGGCAGAGGATGCAAGGATAAGCATGAGCCATCTCTCTCTCACAAACGACGAAGTGCAGAGGAGTAAGCTGAAAAGGGCCCCCACCACCCCAACCCTCCTGTGTTCCCCAGGAGTGGCACCCTCCTCCACTGCCACCCCCACACGCCCAGCTAGAGGGTGCTTGGACTCCTCTAGACTCCAGATCGCCTGCCCACCAGGCCCTGCCTGGGCCTGTGACCCGGAGGCCCCAAGAAGCAGAGGCCAGGCCGGGTCCAGGGGGTGACAGCTGCCCCCGACCTTCCTGGGCCCCCTGGGGCAGAGAAATGCCCTGCCTCCACCTCCAAAGTCAAGATTCAAGGGGAAAGGCACCCAGAGCCCCCCTGGGTCCCGCGGAGCCCCTGCTCACTCAGAGCCTAAAGTCTCCTGCTGCTGGACACCGCGGCGGGCGCCAAGCCCCCGCAGCACCAAGGGCCCGGCCTAGGACCTCGCATTCTCTCCCCGCCATCCCCGAGGGCCAGGGGAGCCTCCCGGCTGCGTGCGGCAGGGTGCGGGGCCCTCCCCGCCGGCGTCGCTGCGCCCGGGGTGCCGAGGCCGCTGGTCCAAGGTCACGCGGCGAGGCGGGGGCGCGGCGGGGCCCCACCACGCCCTGTCCTCGGCGTGTCACGGAGACCAGCCCAGGCCACCGGTCAACGGCCGCCCGCACCCCGGGCCTCCGCCCTCCCCAGGCGCGGGAGCCCGCCCGGGCCCGCCCGACAGCGGAGGCCCCCGGCCCCACGCTCCGTCCCCGGCCGCCGAGGACCGGGGCCGGACCAGGCGCGGCACCGGGAGCGGCGCGAGAAGGTGCAGGCTCACCGTGCGGGGCGCAACCGGCGGCGGGGACCGCGGCCCAACGCCGCGCACGCGGGGCCTCCCCGCGCCGCCGCCCGGGCACGCCTCCGCCGCCGCCCATTGGCCCGCTGAGGGGGTGGGGCGAGGACCGCTTCCGACCAATGAGTGGGCGCCAGGGAACCGCCAACGGGCGTAGCTCCCGGGTCACGTGCAGGGGGCGCCGCCGCCGCGCTACGCCCGGCGAGTTCTCGCGAGGAAGGCGGTGGGGCTGTCCGCCCCGGGCCCGCGCGGGCGGCGGAAGCGAGGCAGGAGGGGCGGCTCGGCAGGCCCCGCCCCCGGCCCGCCCGCCGCTGGGCCGCGCCTCCCGCCTGGGCCTGCGGGGAGGGGTCTGCCCTGGGCCCGCCCCGGGCGGCCGAAGGTCCGCTCTCGGCCTAGGCCCTGCCCGGCGCCGAGGAGCCGCCCTCCTTCCCTCTCCCCCGCCCCAGTGCTGGGGGGAGCGCTCCGCGCGCCTCAGACGCGGACCCCGCCCGGCCCCGGCTGCCTCAGAACAAAGGAGGCACGCGGTGTGGGCGTCAGGAGCCCGGCGGGCGCCCCGGCCTCCCAGCGCCCGCTCCGCGTCTCCATGGCGGCGGTCTCCATGGCAGCAGATGCGCCGGGCCCCTCCGGGGCTGGCGAGCCAGGGGCGTGGCCTTCGCGCCCCTGGCGGGCGCCCCCGCGGCCCCCCTGTTCCTACAGCGCCGCCGCTGGGGCAACGTGGGCGGCCGCGAGCCAGCGGCCTTCCGGAAGGGGCGGTCGCCGCCTCGGGGAACCCCGAGACCCCCGCCCTCCTCCGAGCCCCACCGGGTTGCGTGCTGTTAGCAAATCGGTCCTCCTGAGCGGCTGTTTGCGCCGCGTCCCTCCCCTGCTCCCAAGGGCCCTGCGCTCCGGGACTGTCTCCAGCAGAGCCCCCAGACTCAGCGGCCGCTCGGGCGTTTGCGAGGCCGCCCTCCAGCGCTGCAGCGGGCGCTTCCCAGGCGCTGATCGCAACCCACTCACTCCTCACCCCGGGGCCATGAGGGGCTAGGCTCCTCAGCTTCATTCCTGTCTATTCCAGCTCTTAAGTCGGCAGACTGGGCCCGAAGTAGCCTGCAGATGTTTTGTTTAGCCCATACGGTCTTTTTAAAAAATTATATATTATATATATATGTATTTTTTTTTCAATTTACAAAAGAATCCTGATTTCCAAGCTTCTTTTGAAATATCAGATGATCGGGCAACATAGACTCACATTGCGCCTGGCACCAAAGGCTGGCTGGCACTGACTGGCAGCTGCCCCTATAGGGGCACCCCAATTTACCATAATCCCCGCCAATCCCTATTTTCTCATATTTACCTTCCAGGTCTGTGCATTTAATTTTGTGATTCCCCCCTTCCACCAGGAATGCACTTCCCACTCTAACAGCCAGAACTCTTCCTCCTTCCTGGGCCCTGTTAAGGCCTATGGTTTTTATAAAAAACCATATGGTTTTTGTTTTTTTTAAAAGATTTATTTATTTATCCCCCCCTTGCTGCTTGTGCTCGCTGTGTCCATTCGCTGTGTGTCTTCTCTGTGTCTGCTTATCTTCCCCTTGCTGTGAGGAGGCCGCGGGAAGCGAACCCGGGGCCTCCCGCATGGTAAATGGGGGCTCTATCGGTTGAGCCACACCCGCCTCCTGTTGTTAGGGCTTGCTACATCAGCCCACTAGGCTGGGCCGGCCGGCCTGCCCTCACAAGGAGGCCCCGGGAAGCGAACCCGGGATCTCCCATATGGTAAACGGGGGCTCTATTGACTGAGCCACTCCCGCTTCCCCATATGGTTTTTATAGTCTTCCCAGTCAGTATTCTTCAGCCAGCTCTGGAGTGGGCTGTTGCAACTTCATAGACTAGCAGCTGATTGCCCACTGCCTGGGGCTTTTTCCTAATTATCAATTGCTTCAACAAATACTTCCTGAGCCTAGATGCTGAGCAAGTTACTGTGCTAGACCCTGGAGTTTAGCGTGGGAGGTACACCACACAAAAAGAGCTGGGATAGCGGGGTGGGGGTTGCAATGTGACTCAAGTGGTTGAACGCCTGCTTCCCATGTACCAGGTCCCTGGTTCGATCCCTGGTACCTCCTAAAGACCAACAAATGGAAAAACCAGCTCTCATGTGGGGAGCAGATGTAGTTCAGTGGCTGAGCACCTCTGGGGAGGGCCCCAGGGCCATGGCGGGTGCCTTTCCAGGAGGGAATGATTCTTGCACGGAGGAAGTCAGGGCAGAAGGCATATGGCTGCCCCACTGCTGCCCAGTGGGCCTGTGTACCCAAAAGAGGGCATGCCAACATCAAAGTGTTGTCCAGGCCACGTGGCATCCCGTGTTCACTGCCCAGTGGGCCTTACTGAAGCCAAGTGACTGAGGGAAGCTACAGGCCCCTCCCCAGAGATGGGGCAGCATGGGAAGGAGCTCCGGGATAGGAGAACCCACTGCTCGAGCTCCAAGCCATGATATTCTGGAATCTATTATTTTTAATAAAAATAAATAACTGTAACCCCATCAGAAAGCTGGTAGTATTTAATAAAGCTGATAAATGCCATCTGAATGACCAGGCAATTCCACTCTTAAGTATACACCAAGAGACATGTACACAGATTTTCATGGCAGTGTTGTCTGTCATATCCCCAAACTGGAAACAACCCAAATGTCCATCAACAATGGAATGAACGAAAAAATGGTGCTGTATTCATGCAGTGGTAGATTATATAACAATGACAAAGAACAACCTACAGAATACATGCATCAACTTGGATGACTCTCGCACAATATTGAACAAAAAGAAGCCTGACACAAAAATTATATGTACTGCCCTCTACCTTCTGGTACATGCTCTTCTGGTGACCGTATGCATGCATCTCCCTTGCGTATCTATCTAGGAATAGCATCACCGGGCCATGGCTGTGGAGGCCTCGTACAGCACCAGCTAGCTAGGCTGAGCTACATTCCCAGAAGTCCCCATCATGGAGCTCTCCAACGAGGGTGGCCACAGAGACGTTTCGCACGGGATCTGGAGGGTGGAAAAAGCACAGCAGCCATGCTGGGTCAGTCTGGGCAGGAGCTTCATGGTCCACACACGTTGCTGGTCTGCTGGCTCGCCTCACTGAGGTGGGGAAGCAGCCAGCCCTGCAACTGCTCCACCTTTCCCTGGATCCTCCTTCAGCTTCTCTGACCCGTGGGCCAGGTGTGTGTTTGGTCCATGACGAAGGGTGCCAGCTTCTTTGCAGGACACACACATCATCAGGGTTGGAGGCAGTGAGAACCAACGTGAGTTCCAGTTTGTCCTTTCTCTCCCCTACTTTGTAGCCATCTTCCCTTCCCAACTGCCTGGCCTGCAGGCTTAAAGCTCCAGGATCAGATGCAAAAAGCAGCAGCCTTACAGAGACTATTTAACCAGGTCCCACAATTATGTGGAGCCAAACCTTCTGCTTCTCAGAGTGAACTCTTGGTGATACAATTGCATAGGCATATGTTTTAATTTTATAAGAAACCACCAAAGTTTCCCAAGTGGTTGTACTAGTTTACACCCCCATCAGCAGAGTATGAGAATTCCATTAGCTTCACATGCTCGTCAACATAAAAGTTAGCAATTACTAAGCAGGGCAACAGGCCACCAGTTTTCAGCTTCTGCTTTGGGTCATGCCCTTGCGGAAGGCAATTTCACAATATGTCAAAATTACAAGTGCATCTGTCCTATGACCTAGCAACCCCAGTTCTGGAATTTATCATGCAGATTTACTTGCACACAGCACTAAATTATGAATGGGGGGACGGATGTGGCTCAAACGGTTGGGCGTCCGTCTCCCATTTGGAGGGACCTGGGTTCCATCCCAGGGACCTCCCAGTAAAAAAAATAAATAAAAAATAAAATAAAACAATAAAAGAAAAATTATGAATGGGTGAGGTTATTCATTATTGTAATATTGTTATTAACAGCAAGAGTGGAAACAAATGTTCCAGGAAGAGGAACCTCTAGAGTCTGGGCCAGCCGCAGCCCTGGGGGAGGCTACCCATCTCTGGAAGTGGTGACCCCAGCCACCAAACCTGCATTCAGGGCACAGTGCTCCACAGGCCCACCCACAGGTGAGGCTGCATGGACAATGTCAGTGAGTAGAAGTCTAGATACCTGGCAGACTCTGGAGAGACAGTGTGTGGAGGACAAGGGCTAGTTTGGGGCGGGGGAGGGTCTGCCTGCAGCCAGTGCCACCCTAAGACCAGGCTGAGGGCCGGGATGGGGCTCAGACCGAGGTCAGGCTCCACAACCAGTTTTCCTTTTTATCATTTTAGGAATTTGGATGCACAGAACTGGACTAAACACAATCCTTGGGTCATGACGCTCTGTCCCATGGGTCCATGAATGGCTCACCTGTGAACACCTGTGGCCACTGCTAGGGCATGACACATAACTCACATCTGCTCAGGTGCTTTCACATCTCCCCAGGTGAACAGGACTCTGGACTTTAGCCTTTCACTGCCTTTTCCCCTGGTTGTAGACAGGTTCTAAAACGATGCCCGATCGTCCCCACCTCCCGGCATTCACACCCACGAGCAGTCGTCCCTTCACATTGAGTGTGGGCTGCACCCCGGGAGTTGCTTCTAGAAAACAGAATGGGGCAAAGCTGACGGATGCCACATCCGTGATAACGTTACACGATGCAACTTCCATCTTGTGAGCAGACGCCATTAACTAACACGGACAGGAAGGAAGGAAGCCGCCTCGCTGGGGAGGGTCCCTGGCAAGGAGCTGATGTCTGCCAGCAGGCAGCGAGCTGGGCCACGGGTCCTTCCCCGGCCCACCTGCACAGAGCCCTGGCCGACACCTTGCTGCACCCTTTGAGAGCCTGGAGCAGGGGACCAGTAAGCCAGGCCGACTCCTGCCCTGGAGCACGAGGTCATAAAAGTATGTTCTTGTAAACCACGGAGCTTGTGGTCATTTGCGACACACTAGGTAACTGAAACGCACCCCTTCCCATTCTTTTGCTCTTACGGCGTTGCTGTGAACTTCCTGTATGTGGCTGCCCGAACACAAGAACTTAATCTCCCCCCCCCGGGTAGAAGCTGGATGGATGCCTAGGAGCGCGGCTGCGGGTGTCAGTCGTGTCAGGGCCACGCCGTGACCCTGGCGGCTTGCTCAGGCTGGTCCACAGAACTTGGAATCAGCCTGTGGGCAAGGCTGAGAGTCCCCTAGAGGGTGGGCTCAGGGGTCCCACTGTGGGCAGAATAGAGGGGGAGTATGTGGCCACAGGTGGGGAGAGTCCAAAGCCCATCTGGGGTTGGGTTTGGACCCGGCTGGAGAACACTGTAAGTGCAGGTTGGAGGTCAGTTTAAGGCCAGAGTTAGAGGCCAGGCCGCACCCCTGCCCACAGCATCAGCTTCCCACGCAGTGGGCGCACAGAGAGAAGGCAGGCACCGGCGGGAACAGACTACACCTTTAATGGGGCAGCCCTGCCCCACAGCCCCTGGCACTCGGAAGGGGTCCCTGCTGTGCCCAGCCTGGGGCTGGCAGAGGCACGGCCCATGTTTTCCCACTCCTGGCTGAGCCCACTGCTCACCCCTTCCCCTCCAGCTGCTGGGGTCCCAGCTGACTGCCCAGGAGGGGCAATGGAACCCCTCGGTTGCTGGGGGCAGCTTCCCCCCTGGCCGGGAGCGCTGAAAGCCAGGCTGGGTGGAGTCGCTGCTGTTCTGGGAGCTGGGCAGAGACCCGGTTCTGGCAGCTCCGACCAGCCCAGGGAGCTGCCCCTGGGGGCTCAGCGTGGGGAGTGCCACGGCCAGGCCCCAGGTGCTGGGCACTGCTCTGGGGTGCTTGCCGGTTCTCTGCACGCGGCCTCCGGGTTCTGGTAAATGGACTGTTCTCCTGCCCCCGGTGGAGTGGGGGGAGGCGGCTCAGTCATCCTGCCCGCTGCACCCCACCCGCACCCACACCCCCACCCCAAGGGAGGGGACGCTTGTGCCCCGGGAGGCTCGTGGGAGCAGCGGGCACCCACCCCTTCGTCCGGCCGTCGGCGGGTGGGTGGGTCGCGGCGTCCCCGCACACCCCGGCCGCAGCTCACCGCTGCTTCCGCTCGGCCTGCTGGAGCCGCCGGGAGAGGTCATCGATGCGCACGTTCTTCAGCTGGAGCAGGTGCTCCAGGCGCCTCACCTTCATCTGCAGGACCTGGCCGCATGCGGGGTCAAGCTCGCGACCTGCGGGGAACCCACGCCCGCCGCTTGCCCGCGCCTCTCCAGCGCGCCCTCACCTGCACGGTCTCCTGCGAGGCCAGCAGCTCCTGCTCCTTTTCAGCGATCTGGAGGACGAAGCTTGGGTCGCCCGGCGGCGCCTGGCTATACCCCGGGGCCCGGGGCACAGGCTGCCGACCGCCCCTGCGGAGGGGTCAGGCGGCAAGGCCTGGGGCTCAGCCTTCCAGTGCCCTGGGCTGTGACCCCTACCTCGCCCCCTTTCCTTCCTTCCCCACCTTCCCAGCCACGGCCACCCTGGCCTCCCTGCCCTGGGGGGGGCAGCAGCAGGGCAGGTGCGGTTAGGAAGCCCCAACCACAGCAGCCCTTACCTGAGCTGCTCAGCGGCCTGGGGGTCTGGGGCATCTTCCCCTCGGGCCTTCTGGGGCACACCTGAGTCAAGGCAAGTGGAGAAGTGACCTCCTGGAGCCCCCGCCAGGGGCGACGGGAACGAAGGGCGGGAGGGGAGCAAGGCTGCCTTACCCACATCCATGTAGCCGCTGCCATGCTGGGGAACCAGCTCCTGAAAACGCCCGGGTCCACTGTGAGCCCCACGGCCCTTCCCCGGGCTCCCCAGGCCAGGCTCTCTAGCCAGGCAGCCCCCTACCCCCTTCTCGCCAAGGTGGGGCGGAGGTGAAGTGGGGGCCGGTGGCACCTGCAAGGAGCCCAAGCCCTGCTTCCGGCGCCTCTTCCTCTCCTCCAGGCGCTGCCGCAGCGGGATGAGCACCAGCTCCACCACGCCTGGGGCGCACTGCGCGATCTTTCGCATCACGTCCTCCGGTACCGAGAAGTTCAGCTTGTTCAGCACTTTCCTGGGGGGCAGACACGGGGTGGCGGAATGAAGGCGGGTGAAGAGGAGAGGGGATGCGGCGGCCGCAGTCCTGGGGGAGCTGAAGGACTCGCATGGGAGCCACTCCTGCCTGGGTGTCCCGAGGCTCCTTGTGGCCTCCCGGGTGGGGTGTCCCTTGACTTCATCACCAGAAGGGTTCTGTGTGCGCCGGCCGTCCCCACACTGCCACCAGCACCCCTCACCCTGGCGGCCAAGGCCATGGGAGGAGGGGCTGGGACCCTTCCTGCAGGGCGCCACTTCCCCGGGAAACTGCGGCAGCTGAGAGTCCCGCCCCTGCTCCCAGGTGTTCTGCTACCTATTCAGATGACCCCAGTTGCTGAGCTTCTGCTGGAGAGAGTTGGCTGGAACGTAATTGTGCATCTCCACCATCTTGGGGAAGTAAAACTTGACGACCTCTGCAACCAGGACTGAGGGAGTAGGGGTGGAAGTAGACTTGGAAGGTGGGGGTGGATTAGAAAGAAGGGGTGGAAGAAGAAAAGGGTGGGGTGGGAGGGTGGGGGGGGAGGTGGAAATGTGGAAAGGGGAAGGGTGAGAGGGAGGGAGGGCGTTGGAGGAGGGGGAGGGGGAAAGGAAATGAGACCAGTGATCCTGGCACAGGAGCGGCAGCCCGTTCCCATTAACTCGGGGCAGGGGGAGCTGAGGCCTCTGGTCCTCTAGCAGGGAACAAGTCTCCTAGAGAGCCTTCAGGAGCCTGGGGCCCCACCCCAGGCATCCACACACACACACGCACACACACACAACCAAAGCCCCAGGGGAGAGTCACAGGCTCACAGAGAGACGTGTGCTAAGACCCCCCCTCACAGACGGCCACATAATAGTGCATGTCCTGACACGCAGGCCACACGTGTGCCAGGCACACACAGGTGAACGCACAGAACATGCACACACATATGCAGACACTCCTCTATCGCTAGAGTCCCAGGAGACAGTCACCATCACAAACACACACACTCAGGCACACGGCCCTCCAGTACACACACACAGATGTGTGCTTTGTCATTGAAATACCAGAAGACAACCTGACATGCCCATAATCACACAATCACAAGAAACACGCACCCAGACGTGTACCCCCCGCACGTCGGCCCACATGTACAGGCAGTGCAGCACATGCACACACAGGCACACGTCTTCACGTCCCAGGAAGGAGTCAGACATGCCGCGTGCATACGGGATGGAAGATGTACGCACACACATGGACACACACAGCCCCATTCCCACAGGCGCACAGCTCCGCAGATGCAGCCCTCGGCGACACTCAGACCTCCCTCTCCCTGACCCCTAAGCGCAGCTGGTAAGCACATGTGCATGCAGGACACAGGGGCACACCTCCGTCACTGAAGTCCCGGCACAGGTTTCGCTTGGGCCGGGAGAGAGGGATGTTGTCTACCCACAGGTACAGCTGGTGCAGCGCCTCCTCGTCCACGCTGCTCTCCATTGGCGCCCTGGCAAGGCCGGGCCAAGCCGCTCCAGCCACACAGCGTCCACCCCCTGCCTCACGACCCCTCAGATGCCTCCTGTTCAGCCACTGCCAGTGCCCAGACCCGCCTCTGTCTCCCGAATCCCAAGAGTCGAGTCCCAGCAGGGAGCGGCCATATTGTTTTCTGAAACCATGGCAACCGCCCTGCCTTGCCAGGGAGTAGAGGCTTCTGGGAATTGTAGTCTTTCCCGCCACCTCCTCCCAGCTGTGAAAAGCTGGTTAGGGGTCCTTGTCTTCCCCACCTCCCCGAGGCGGCATCACCTGTGTCCCCCCGACCTGCTGGCCACTGGCCGACTCTGTGGCCTGCCAGAGGCCACCATGCCCCCCAGAACCCGTGACAGCACTCCAGGGCTGAATCCCCTTCTGGGCCCTTCAGCCGCAGGTCCCAAGAGAAGGCAGCCTCACCTCCCAGTCCGCCGGCTTCATCTAGGGGACGGCTGTTAGTAAACTGCTGTCCATCTGGGCCGTGGGACAGGCCGTGGGGCAATGCCTCCCGAGTGGGCCCTTTCCCAAAGCCCTGTGCTCCCAGGACCAGGGCTCACCCCATTTCCGGCAGCATCTGCAAACGACCCGGCTCCCAGGGAGCGCCTCAGGCAGCCACTTTACTCCTCAGCCCTGTGGCCCCGCTTGTGAAACGGGGTAATGGGAAAGTGCTGTGCTCACAGCAGCCCTCAGTCTGCGGGGTCTGGGGAAGGGGAGCAGGCTGAGGTAGGGGGCCAAGAGCTCCTGGAGACGCCTCCACACCGGTCTCCTTCCAGAGAAGCTGGTGTCAGGAATCAGTCCGTTTGGAAACTGCACAGCCCTCACGAGGGTCAGTAGCAATGGGGCACCTCTCGGGTCAGCCTGGGCGGGCTGGCTTTCGCCATGGACTAGCCACGTGGCTTTGGGCACGCTGCCAGAGCTCTCGGACTGTTTTCACATTTCTTACTTACCTCAGAGTCTGTGAGCACAGCGCCTGGCACATGGCACAGCCCTGCTCCTGAGGTCACCTCAGGGCTGGCACAGGGCTGCTCTTGTTAGCAGGAGACAAACGGAAGCCATGTGCCTTCTGACACTGGAGGTGAGGGACCCAGGCCGGACAGACACCTTAGGAGGCCGCTGCTTCCCACCTACTTCTGACTGGGCTCCCTCCAGACTTCCTGGTCTTTCTCCAGGGTTCAGATGGGGTGTGCGTGATGGCAGGGGAATCACAACTGCTCTCAGCAGTCACTTAGTTTTGAAGCCTTGAAAACCTGGAAGGAATCCCAGAGTGCCAGCAGCGTGGAAGGCCGTTCTCAAGTGTGGGAAGTCACCCCGTATTCTTAATTCACGGGTGGTGGCCTTGCCTTTATAGATGGGACGGCACCCAGGGCAGGCCAGGGACAAAAGATGGCGTGGACCCCCCCTTTAACATTCCAGGGTGGGGAGGCAGTGAGGGGTGGAGGGATCGGCAGGGATCAAGTGCCAGCCCAGGCCAGGTGGGAAAACCGGTTTGGGGCCTGCTGGAGCTCAAGTCCTCCCGGGCTGGAGTCCTGGGGGTAAAGGACAGGGGCCTGTACTCACCTTTGGACTGGGGCCCCTCTCCCTGGAGAGCACGGCACAGGAAATTACCAACGCATCTTCAGCCTCTTGGGGGTGCGGTCGGCCCCAGCAATGTCAGCCATTTCACCCCCTCCTGTCACTGCCCCCCAGGCGGCCACCAGGCTTGGGGTTGCCAATCTCTGGGGCCTAATGGTAAACCAAAGGGCGCCCCACGTGCCCTTCCAAACACCACCCTGGAAGTGTGCAGCTGTCCCCCCGTTTCTGTCGTCCTGGCTCCATTCCTGCAAGGTGCATGTCCTCTGACCTGGCCCAACAGGGACTGCTGGCTCCCTCCCTCGCCCCTTCCTCAGCCCCACCCCCAGGCAGCTACATTGAGGACCCCTCTCTCTCCAGCCCCAGAGGCTGTCTGGATACTGACGGTGAGAGCCCCCTGGCCCTCACCCCAGCCAGCTGGTGGCCACCATCTCAATACTTGCTTCCATGTCCCACCAGCTCAGGGGCCAAGGGGAACCTGGAAAGGAGGTGTCCCCAAGACGGACGCGAGCCCAGACCATGAAGGATGCACCCTCGGCTGTTAAAACGTTCACCCCACAAAAGGGGGATAGACGGATTTATTGAATTCGAACTGGGAAAGGAGCAGCTGGAAGGCCCCTCTGCCCAGGGTAGGCCCTGCCAGAGAGGGAGGAGGCCTGGGGCCTGAGCTGCCCATGCCGGAAGTGCCCACTCTCACTCCCCTGGAGGGCCTCTTGGGAATCTCCAATCTGGAAAGAAAACCAAGGGCCAAAGTGACATGGACTGGGTCAGAGAAAGGGACTGGGTTGGCGGGGACGCAGGCAGACGCAGGCTCAGGAGCCCGCGGTGAGTTAGAACTGTGCTTCTCAAGGCGGCCCAGGGTGGGGGTGGGGGCGGGGGCTGCCAGCCTCGGGGTGCCTAGGCTGGGCCTTCCTTCCTCCAGGAGCCCTTCCCAGAATGGCTTTGGGGTGCCCCCGCCAAGGACCTGGTGTGGTTGGCGAGGGGCAGGCACTCTCCGGCCGGGAACTTCCAGGGCCCATCCCTGGCTGCTGTGATCTAGTCCACTGCCGGCACGGTGTGGTAGCACCCGACGGCTCCCCACCCACCGCACCTGGTCCCCCAGGGCCAGGGGCAGGCAGGGAGGGAAGAGATTCTGAGAAAGAGGCAATAAGCAGGCAGCGAGCTGCCCCGGCGCCAGCCGCGGGCCCTCGCAAGGTGCCTGGCCCGGTCGGTCCCGGGGCCAGGGGACGCGCCACGAGGGGATCTGGGGCTCCCGCTCTGGCTCCACCCCTGCCCGGAGGGTCCTCTGCCCTCGGCTGGTGCTGCCACGTCTGGACCGGGCCGGCTGGGCCCAGGGGCTCAGCTCTGATGCCCCAGACCCCGCACTCCCGCCTGCCGCGCGTGGCTCTTCCTGGTCACGTGGACCAGGTCATGTTCCAAGTGGAGGATGTGGCTCTGCACACGGTCGTCAATGGGGAAGGAGGTCAGGTACCTCTTGACCATGGCGAAGTAGGCCATGGCCTCGCCAAAGCTGGGAACAGGCACCTCGTCGCCATCCTCATCATCGTCGTCGTCCTCGTCGTCGTCCTCGTCGTCGTCCTCCTCCTCACTGTCGGACTCAGAATCCTCCCCACCTTCCAGGAAGTGGAGGGTGGGGCACTGCGCCTCCTCCTGGGCACCGTAGCCCCCAAAGCTGCCCCCGGCCTCCACGACGCCCTGTGCCCAGTCCTCGGCCTCCAGTCCCTCGGAGGAGCTCTCCTCTTCCTCGTCCTCCTCATCGTCATCGCTGTCCTCAGCATCTCCCTCCTCCTCCCCCTCCTCCCCCTCCTCCCCCTCCCCCAA
>JAQZBX010056658.1:0-18148 GCA_029593785.1 Cabassous unicinctus
AGTGAACATAAAAATACCAGAATTTATGAGGTAAGTGGGATTATACCATGCTTGTCAAGGAAGATAATAAAATACAAGGAGTAATAGATAATAATGAAATAAATTGATTTGATGTACTCCATTTTTATTGATCATTATAGCAGAAAGTAAACAGTATTAAGGACAAAATTAATATGATAAATGAACTGAAGCATTTCTAATTAAATTATGGAAATATATAGAATATTAAATGTTAACATATATAGAGAATGATTCTATTCCTGGATTTGAAATCAAAATCTAAAGTTCAAATTTATGCAAAATATATTTGTATATATAACATAATTACAATCAAGTACCAGTATTTTTATTATTGAAATAGGTCAAAGTAAAGAAAATGAAATACTATAGCATAATACTGTTTTAAAATTTATCAACTTTGATAACATTCTATTAAACTGCAGCAACTCACGGACAAATTTTCAAAAAATTATAAGGACATTTTTAATATTATGTTTTATTTTTATGAAAATAGAAAGAAGTAAAATTTCAACTTAGAGAAAATGAGGTTCCAAGGAGCATACCCTGCCTAAAGAAGCCAGATTAGGAGAATGTGACCATGGAGATAATGTAAGAATCTGTAAAATGGAAAAACAAGATCAAGTTCTCAAATATTGTTATGCTCTTAAAAATGTTACAACTATAATACTGCAAGGTGTAGCTCAGGAATTTAGCAAGTAGGATGCAGAGAGAGAGATTTGATAGAGATACCTAGAGCTAGAGCTAGAAGGGAGAGAGTGAGGGAGGGAGGAAGGTAGGGAGAGAGAGAGAGCAAGAGAGAGAGAGAGAGAGGTTGATTGATAATTCAGGGAAGAAACAATAAAAGCTATAGGCATAATGTCTTTGAATGATGGTTAAAGAAAGAAGTGAAAAGGATTAATGATTACTATAGAAACCAAACAAGGTGTTGATGTTATGAAGGAATATTTTCTGAGAGTCTGTGTTATTAAATTGTTTATATAATTTCCTTAAGGCTTATTTAAACTAAATATTTAAATAAATCTATTAGATTGGACAAGACTATCCCTAGTATCTATTCTCCAAGTAATTCTCAGACATTTAATATGGGTCAAGGCCATTTTTTTGTTCAGCCCTTATATCTAGGTATAATTTAGTAAATGTTCCCTGTAGGTTTCCAGTCCCATTTTCTAGGACATTCAACTTTTTCCTTAACAATCCCAAACCTTGCTTGATAACATGTCTCCAGTATTCTGCCTACAAATTCTGGCCACCTTGCACCTACTGTACTATTTCTTTACAATTTAATGTACTTGAAAATATGGAAAATTAAAGACTGTTTTATAATAATTTACAATATGGGGGTCTTGGAAAAAATATAAAATGTTGAATTGGTAAAAAGAAACTAATAATGTAATACTAATAATTGTCCTGGTTTGAGTCTTTTCTGGACTCCAGAAAATTATGTTCTTAAGCCAACCCTTTCCTTTGCATGTGAACTTACTGTATGTGGGACCTTTGGGTTAGATTCAATCAAGGGATCTTTTAATTAGAAAATTTTTATTAGATTGCTTCAGTTAAGGCCCTTGATTAGATTGAGGGACACAGGGGTGTAGTAATCTTTTTAATAGGGTCTTATATAAATGGAAACACAGAGAAAGAGAACAGTCTTTTTTATGCTGCCATGTGAGAGAGGATTCCAAGATCACCTATAGTCACAGAAAGACCCAAGAGCTGAGAGAGAGGCCAATGACTGGAATCAGTGGAGCAGCCCAAAGCTGAAAAGCCTGGGGATGGGCAAGCCGAATGTCTAATTGCCTATATTTGAGCTTGGAGAGAAAGTTAGCCTGGAGGAAAAGGCAAAGACTGGCCACCATTATGCCTTGCCACATGGCAGGAGTCTAGGATTGGCCAGCAGGCAAATTTTGGTGCCACAGCATCTCTCATGATGCCTTGATTTGGGAATTTTCACAGGCTTGGAACTATAAAATTTTAGCCTAATTTATTCCCATTATAAAAGCTAGCCCACTTCTGGTATTTTTACATTGGAAGCCTTTAACAAACTAAAACAATTTAATAATTTTATGTTTTTATATGTTAGTCAACTGTTATGCAGGTCTTATATAGATAAACTTATAAACTCATTTAACCTACACAATAAAGCTATGTGATATTTTCTACTATTATTTTAATTTTAAATGTTGAAAAACTATAAAATAAGGAGATATTATAATATCTCTTGCCTTAAGAAACAGATGTAAAAAAGGACCTTAATTAAAAAAAAAAAAACGATGTATATTTCTTGAGCCATAATCCTTCCATTATATTTTCCCAACTCTCAGATAGTACCATAACTCAGGTGCCATTTTTGCCACCTGAACACTGTAAAGGGCCAAAGTTATTCATCATAGACAAAATTATGCAGGCTGTGATTTTTGGATAACTGTATTCCCACTGTTTTCTGTGACACCATTTCTTTCACTCTTCTGACAATTGACAAATATGCCTTTAAAGTTTTAGAAATATTAAAATTTTATATCTCATGATCCAACCACACTTCTAAGTCTCCTTGTCCTGAGAACAAAAGCAATAATACATGGCATAGACTTTTACTACTTTATAGTTATCTGAAGAAAACCCTCACCTAATTGTAACATTAAGAAATAGAGGAATCTCAAAAGGTACAATTAAGTTTGATCCAGACTTGTAGAAACTAGTTATCATATAGTGGTCATGGTATTTATGGTGATTAATAAAATATGTTTCTTGAAATCACTGAGGATATTGAGTCTTCAAATTAAGAGATCAATGCGATAAAAAGATTTTCTTATTGAACATCAAAAGCATCCATATTTTCTGATTGAGAATAGTCTCAATGTAATGATTTCATGACTCTCTCTAGAAATCACATTTAAGAAAGACATCTGTCCTGGCTCTCACTGACATCTCCCCATTTCCCTGGCAGGTGCAAGTGAGACATGGAATTGATAATGACTCAGCTCCATCTCTTGTTGCCAGATATTTGAAAGACTTTCACTGTTCCCACCTCTGGAACACAGGTGTCTGAGATGAGATGCTGAAATAATATAAGTCCTTGTGTGTTTCACAGTACTCAGACCTAGCCTTGGACACTAGAGAATCTTGTTAGCTTTGTATTAGAAGTGTGGGGATGGGACAATAAAGATGGTGGGATAGAACAAACATAATTACATGCTTCACATTGAGAATAATGTTAACTTTATAATTTCAGTGTGTACTATGAATGTGTTTGGGTGCATTTCAGTCTTATGCCTGTAGCATATTTTCTCATTTTTATTTATTTTTTTATTTTGGTGAAATTCAATTAGCTTGAAGTAAAGAATTCAGTGACCTTTAATGCATTTAAAATGTTATGCAAATACTACTTCTAAATCCAAAATATTTTCATCACCCAAAAATAAAGCACACACCCATTAAGCAGTTACTGCCTATCTTTCCTCTACCCACCCTGTCCCAGTAGCCAAGATTCTGTTTGCTTTTTCTATGGAATTAACTATTCTGGTTTTATAAATGTAAGTTTGATAATACAATATGTGATGTTTTGTGTTTGGTTTCTTTCAATTAACATAATGTCGCCGAGATTCATCCACAATGAAGCAAATGTTAGCCCTTCATTCATTTTCATTGCTGGATATTATTCCATCTTGTGTATGCACCACATTGTGTTGCCATTTATTTACTGATAGAGATATGAGTTCTTCCCAGGTTTTGGCTATTGTAATATGCATTTTTTGATCACCTGTTTTCAATTCTTTTGTGTATGTACCTAGAAGTGGTGCTGCTGTATTGTATCATACTCTATGCTTAATTTTTGAGGAAAGTCCAAAGCCTTTTCCATAACAATTACACCATTGTAGATTCCAATTTACAATGTACAAAGGGTCTTATTGTCAACATACTCTCTAAACTTATTGATATTGTTATTATTAATATACCATCCTAATAATTTTGAAGGAGTATCTTATTGTCATTTTGATTTTTGTTCCCTAAAATAACGATGTTGAACAATTTCTTGTGTGATTTTGACTAATTGAATAGCTTCTTTGGAGAAATATCAATTCATGTTTGTCTTTCATTGTAGAGTTGTAAGAGTGTTTTATATGTTCTAGACATAGACCCTTATCAGGTATATGATTTGTAAATATTTTTCCCAATCTGAATGTTAATTTTTCAGTATATTGATGAACTTTTGATGGACAAAGATGTGAATATTGATGAATTTCACTGCATTTATTAAAATTTATTACTCATATTTTGTTGCTATATGTAAGGATGTGTTACCAAATCTGAGCTCATAAAGATTTATCTGTGTGATTTTAGAACTTTTATATAATTTGTTGAACATTTTGGAGCTAATTTTGTATATGGTAATAGTTAGGGTACCCAATTAAATCCTTGGTATGTTGTTATCTAGTTGACCCTGAACCAATTGTTATAAGCTCTAACTTTCCCCCACTTAATGGTCTATGACATTCTTGCTAAAAATCATTTGACCATAGAATATGATTTTGTTTCTGCACTCTAACTTCTATTCCATTGTTATATACTCCTATGATAGTATAACGCTATTTTAATTAAAGTAGATTTGTAGTAAGTTTGAAACTGGGGAATGTAATTCTTGCAACTTTGTTTTTCAATATTGATTTAGCTATTGAGTACTCTAGAAATTTTGTATATTTTTTTAATTTTTCAAGAAGCTTTAGATTACATAAGTGTTACATAAAAAAATATAGGTGATTCCCATATTCCTCACCAAACCCCCTCCCACATTTTCCCGTAGTAACAATGCATTTCATTAATGTGGTACATTTCTTACAATTGATGAACACATATTGAAGCATTGCTATTAACCATGGACTATAGTTTACATTATAGTTTACACTGTGCCCCACACAATATTATAGGTTATGACAAAATGTTTAATGGCCTGTATCCATTATTGCAATGTCATGCAATGTCCCCAAAATTTCCCTATATTACACCTATTTTTCCCTCTCCCTTTCCTCAGAACCTCTGGTACCACTGTCTTTATATCAATGATAAATGTTCTTCCATTGCTAGAATAATAATGTTTATAATAGAATAATAATAAGTCTACTTTAGTCCATTGTTCAATCCTTAGTCTTGAGGATTATGGGATGATGCCCACTCTGTTTCTAATTGAGAGGGGACTTAGATCCATGAGGCAAATGGATGGAACTCTCTTGCATGCTGTTGCAGACACAATCTGTTCCTTGGGACAGTTGTTGTCCATCATCATCTCCTTGTTAGTTGTCCTGAGTGAGTCCAATGAACTGGATAGTAGGTGTTGCAACTCTGTTGAAATTCAGGGCTCAATAGGCACATGAACAGACCAAAGATTTAAGTCTCTGGGACATATATTGAACAAGTATATTGCTTGTTCAAGTATAGGTTCACGTAAAAAGGGCAGAAGAGCCATGATGAGATTTTATGGCTAATAGTTTCAAAGTGAGTCAGAGGGTCATTCCAGAGTTTGTGCTTAAGCACATCTAAGCAGGAACTCATTGACTGCCACATTAAATAGTGTCTCAAACAGTGGGGCTGCTGAGGGCTCTAGAAACATCCTGACACTATATGCAGCGTAAAAAAGCTCAGGAATTTAGCATGCTGTTATTAGTCCTTACTTTGGAATTTATGCTTTACAGTATAACAGAGTAAAACTCATTTATAATTTTGTATAAATTTGAGGGTAAACTTTTCCATTTCTTTGAAAATGGCTATTAGAATTTTGATATGATTTCAAAGAATCTGTAAATCACTTTGGATAATATTGGAATATTAACAATATCAAGTATTCAAGTCATGAAATTGGTGTGTTGTATCATTTATTTAGGTTTACTTTAAATTTTTTAGGGCCATGTCTTGTAGTTTGAATCGCAGAAGTCATTTACCTCCTTGCATAAATTTATTCCTAGGTATTTTATTCTTTTGATTGTTATTGTAAGTGGAATTGTTTTCATACTTTCCTTTTGTATTGTTCATTGCTGCTGTATAGAAATGCAATTGATTTTTGAGCATTGATTTTGTACCTAACAAATTTATTGCCTTTTTTATGAGCTTTAGTTGGTTTTTGTGTGTGCATGTGCATTCTGTGCAGTTTTCTTTATAAGGGATTCTGTCATCTGTGAATGCAAACCATTTTACTTCTTCATTTCCAGTGTGGATATCATTTACTTAATTTCCTTTTCTGATTATTCTGCTGAGGACTTCAAGTGAATAGCCATAGTAAAAGCAGTCATCCTTGTTTTACTCCTCATACTAGAGGGAAAACATTCAGTTAGTAATATTAGCTGTGGTCTATACTGGAAAATGCTGCATCTATACTTGCGAACTTGTCTTCAACTGTTCTTGGGCAGAGTGTTCTACAGATGTCTGTTAGATATTGTTGGAGAAAATGCTGACAGTCAGAGCATAAAGGGTTAAGCATTCAAAAAGCATGCTTGCTGGCAGAGACACATTAGTAAATGTCTCCAAGGACACTGCATACTGCAGATATCAGTGGGAAGAGGCAAAGCGAAATGAACTCACCACGCAGATGTTATTGTCTGAATTCCCAAGAAAGATTGTCTAGGAACTCACAAACAGGTAGCTCTCTCAAGCACCAAGCTGAGATATTAGATAGACTAAGGCATTTAGGGCTAGAAACAATGTTTATACTTGTGTCCCTTGGTAGACTGCCAAAGAAGGCAGTGTTCTTGCTGTAGTAAAAGAAACATAGTGGGAGAACAAAGTTAGGGGGGCAGAATTTATCCGTTATTTTAAGCTAAATAAAAGAAAGAGTCACAGTGATCTTTGGGCTGTTTTGCCTGAGTGAGCTGCAGCCCTCTGCTTCATATGCATCAACTTGTCTGACTCTTCCTTTGCGCCGCACCCTGACAACAACAAGATATATTTGGTTTACATGATTGTTCAAGTATTCTAATTCCTAACTGATTATCTGTGTTGTTACATTGCTCTCAAGTTATGTGTGTCTTCAGTTTAAAGTGTGTCTCTGGAAGACAGCATATATTTGGATCCTGCCTTTTTATCCACTCTGCCAATCTCTGCCTATACCTGGAATACTTCATTCCTTTACATGTAATGCAAATATTGATAAGCTACGATAGACAGTTTTTATTTTGCTACTCACTTCCTATATGTGTTATATCATTATTTTGTTCCTGTGTTTCTCCATTACTGCCTATTTTGGAGTTGAATTGAAATGCTCTAGTGAATAATTTTAATATTTTCATGTTTAATACTTTCCAATCTGCAAAAATTGACTTACTTCTTTTTTAATGGTAAGGTCATAATTATAAGAATTTTTATTTATAAACACTATACCTACCAAGCAAATAATATCTCTCTTTCCCCTTCTTCATCCCCTGCTAACTTTAATTATAACATATGTATTTGTTAATTTGCTATTTCCAGATACTTCACATAAATGATACCACACAATATCTGTCCTTCGGTGTCTTCCTTATTTCACTAAGTATAATTTTCAAAGTGTCATAAATGTTACAGCATATCCCAGAATTTCATTCCTTCTTATGGCCAAATAATATTCCATTAAAGTATGTCTCACATTTTCTATATTAATTCATTTGCTGATGGCCACTTTGGTTGTTTCTACTTTCTTGCTATTGTGAACAATGTTGTTAAGAAGATTGGTGTGCAAGGATCTGCTTGTGTCCCTGTTTTCAATATTTTCATGTATATATCGAGGAGTGGAATTGATTTGTGATATGGTAATTTAATATTAAACTTGTTAAGAACCACAGTACTTCTTTCCACACTATCTTACAAGTTTAAATTTCCATAAACCTTGTATGAGATACCAATTTCTCTTAATCCTCTCCAATACTTTTAATTTTTCATTTTTTAAAAGAATATCCACCCCTGTAGGTATAAAGTGATGTATCATTGTGATTGGTTTCCATTTCCATAGTGGCTAATGATGATGAGTATTTTATTCATGTGCTTGTTGGCCATATGTATATCCTACTTGGAAAAATGTCACTTCACATTCTATGCCCAATTTAAATGGGTTATTTCATCCTTGGTTGTTTATTTTCTTGTAAAAGCTAGATATACATCCTGGTTTTATGTCCCTCTCAGATATGTGATTCACAACTCTATCTTCCTGCCTACTGTTTATATTTTTATTTCCTTGAAAATGTTCTTTGATTCAAGAAATTAATTTTTATGGAGATAAATGTATTTATTATTTCTTTTCTTGGTTATGTTTTAAGTATCATGTCCAAGAATCCATTGTCAAATGCTAGGTGATGAAATAATGCCCACTTGTTATCTTCTGTCCTTAATTCACTTGGGGTAATTTTTTGTATGTGATGCAAGATAAGGACCTAAATTCATTCTTGAGCATGTGGATATCAAGTTTTCCCAAAACCATTTGTTGAAGAGACTATTCTTTCTTCATTTCATGTATTTAAAATCATTATCAAAATGAATTGCAGACTCCTAATCACATGATTGAACACCAGGAATCCCATCCAACATGGCCCAGGACAATTCATCAAATGATTTGCTTTCAGAATCAAAGAGCTAGACACTTACTTCAGAGAAGAACAGAAACTGAGGAAGCCTTAAAATCAAGCCAAGACCTTGGGCAAGATCACCCTGCAGAGGTTCAAGATAGAGAAGCTAGACAGTGGCATACCTCCTATACATCTTCCAAATTATGCACTCTCATCAAGGCATTTAAGAATAATCCTTACCCAGGGGTTGATTCCAGAGGATGACTTGCTAAAGAAATTGGGATTCCAGAGTCAAGAGTACAAGCATAGAATCTACACAAAATATCATCACCCACACTAGCAACTATTTTATCTTTTATTTCTCAGGAGCCCAAATGAGGGGGTACAGAAACAAGTTCAATGTATCTGATATCATCATCTTGGTCACAAAATATTTCTCTCTCACTTCCTGATAATGCACCCTTCCTCTGTGAATCCAAGTTGAGCATCCTGGAAATGATAATCAAGGCTTCAGGAGGTATAGACAGGTCCAAGAGGTACTCCACAGCACTACTGAAACAGCCTGGCTGTAGAGTTCAACAGAGCTTGAGGACAGTGAAAGTAAACTAATATATATAATTTTGCAGTAATCAAAGTAATAGTTGATTCAGGCAAAAATCACTAGTATATGTAAAAACATTGAAATGAATTTGTTATGAAGAACAAGATATATTTTGCCTCGGAGAATCTCTCCACAGATTGCTCATAAATAACAGAAGGAAAATTGGTGAAGTTTCAGTGGAGAAACTTGACAGTCTCTACTTTTACCAAGTTCTCAAAGTTCACCTCATCAACAGTTGCACAGACAGACATGAGGTGACTTCCGGTGTGCTGGATCTGAAAAAGCCATACTATTCTTTCTGTGGTATTCCTGTCAATAGTGCATAAATTTAAATAAATAAGTTTTTTTTTTTAAAATGAATTGAGGACTACTTCCAGGAAAATAGCATTGGAGTAGGAAGACTGGGTTCAACTCTCTCACAAAAAAAAGAGGAAGGGCAAAAAGCAGACCAAGAGAGTGCTATGCATCATTCGGGAGGGCAAAGGAAAGGCCGATGAAGAAGCCAAAATGAAAAATGTGAGTTATTAGCCCCTGTGGTTGGGAATGGCACCTATCCCCCACACTCAAGACAAACCACCATATTCATGTTCATTGCTCACTACAGCCAACTGAGAAGAGAACAGATGCTTTCCTCCCAGGGAAGAGGGAACTTATGGTGGAGGACAGGAAGTGGTTCCTCTTCAATGATTTTGACCAACAGAGCCCACTTGGAATCAAAGTTCTGGCCAGACTGCAATCAATAACAAGTGGAGGTCTTGAAGATGTTGAGTGAAGTACGCCAGTCACAGATGGCCAAATTACATTTTTCACTGATATGACAAGCAAATTGAGCAGAATCACAGAGCTAGAGTCTGAAAGACAGGTTAACAGTAGATAGAAAGTTTCTACCCATATAAACAAAATCTATGATAAGGTAGAAGGGTGTGATTGGGTGGTGGATAAGAATGAGAGTGGTACTGTGATGTGAATGGGTTTGGCAGTACTGGTCTGTGAGGGGGAGTAGGGTAGGGGGTTGGGTTGGACTATCCATGGAACTGGGGGAAGGCTTGCAGGAAGGAGCAGGTAAACTCTGGGGATTTGCAGGTCTGTGGTTAAAACTATAATGGTGGGAATGTTTTTGCAAATATGAAAGGGGAGGGTTATTGGTATAGGATGTCAAGCGTGGTCTGATATGTGGGAAAGGGCACACCTGGGGCATGCATCAATGGGATATGCAAGTGTTCATCTTGTCCTAGTGTGTTAAATAAGTGAGTGGAGACCTACACAATAAACAAGAAATTATTAAACCCCCATCCTGGAGAATGTTGCTAGGTTTTCAATTAGAGACAAGAATCCCTCAAGAACAGAAACAGTGCTTAGTAAAATAAAACAGACAAATATTGCACTCCCTCAATATTTCTGCAAATATCTATGAATCTTATTCTTCAAAAATTAACACTGAGTAGTTAGCATAGGTTCTAAAGGAAATGGGAGGGATGAATAGAATAGATGGAACATAGAGCATTTTTAAGGCATTGAAATTGTTCTGCCTGATCAATAATGTATAGAGACCATTTTAAGGTTCATCAAAACCTATGAAAATATACAGCGCAAAATGTAAACCATAATGTAAGTCATTGACCACAACTAGTAGCAAAAATGTTTTAATATTTGTACATCAATTGCAACAAATATTCCATCCATATGTAGAATGCTATTAATGGAAGACAGTGGAAAATGGGGAGGGCATTGAGTGTATGGGAAACCCTATATTCTGTATGTGACTTTTCTGTAACCTAAAGCTCCTTTGAAGAAAAATGAAAAAATTAAGACACTGAGAGAATATACAGAAGAAATTGTCACTATATATACAAGATAACAGCTCTTACATTGCTGAAAGACTCAATGTATAAAAAAACTTCAATTTTTTTAAATTTTTTATACTTGTATTTTATTTGTAATTTTTAAATTATTGTTATTATTTTATTTTATTTTTACTTTTATATGGTTATTTTGTTGCTTTGTTTTTGTAGAGGTTGTGGATCACAGAAAGGTCACAACTGTGGCAGGGGAGGATAACTGGTAGGGGGTGTCAGTCATAGGGGGATATGTGGGGAGGGGTACACCTGGCTCATGCCTCTAAGGCATATGAATAGGTTCAAGTGTTCGTGGGGCATAGTGTCAGTGCATGGAGACCCACACAATAATCAAAAAATATTTGAATTCCTATCCTGGGAAGTCCTGCTACATTCTCTAATAGAATGACAAGAGTCCCCCAAGTACATGGGCAGTTCGTAGTGAATTAAGACAGAGCATTATGCCAGGCCTATGATATTGATGATTGTATTTATGAACCTTTTCTTGTGAAATTGAAGCTTAGCATATTATTCTATATTGTCTAAGGTTTACCTCCTGAAACTGTCCTTGTTGCTCAAATATGACCTCTCTCTAAGCCAAACTCAGCATATAATTGCACTGTCTCCCCCCTCCCAGGCATGGGACCTGATTCCTGGTGATGAGACTTTCTGGCAGCAAGAGATTATTACCAAGCACCAACTAGAAATGCATCTGGAAAAAGACCTTGACCAAAATGGGTAAATATTTTATACAAATGAGTTTTTATGGCTAAGAGATTTCAAAGAGCATCAGGATATCATTCCGGAGTTTACTTTTATGCATGTCCCAGCATGATCTCATTACCTGCCACAGTAAAATGTACCTCAAACAGCAGGACTCCTAAGAGCTCTAGAGACATCTAGACATGGGAAGACAAGCCCAGGAATTCCACATTCTGTCAGTGGGTTTTTCTTTGGAATTTATATTGCCTGGTGTCACAGAGTTAGATTCATTTACAGTTTCCCACACATGGCTCTTCTGCTCCTTTTATTTCAACCTATAGTTAGCAGTATACTTGTTAAATATATGTCCCAGAAACTTAAATCTTTGATCTTTTCATGTACCAGTGGAGCCCTGAATCACAGCAGAATTGCAGCCAACTCCTACTCTCCAGTTCAGTGGACTCGCCCAGGACAACTAACAAGGAGATGATGATGGACATCGCCCATCCCAAGAAAGAGTGTATGTTTTCATCTGCAAGAAAGACAGTTCCACCCATCTGTCCCATGGGATCTAAGCTCCCTCTCAATTAGAAACAGAGTGGTCATCACCATCCCCAAATCCTCAGGATTGGGGAATAAACAATGGACTAAAGTAGACATTATGATTCTATTATGGATTTCTTATTCTAGCAATGGAAAACCTTTCATCACTGATATAAAGGTAGTGGCCACCAGAGGTTCTGATGGAAGGGAGATGGAAGAATAGATGCAACATGGGAGGATTTTGGAAACATTGGATTGTCCTGCATGACATTGCAATAATGGATACAGGCCATTATACATTTTGTCTTTACCTATAAAAATGTGTGGGGCAGAGTGTAAACTATAATGTAAATTATAGTTCATTGTTAGTGGCAATGTTTCAATATTTGCTCATATTTGTAACACATGTACCACACTAATGAAAGATGTTGGTAATGTTAGAAAGTTTGGGAAGGGTAGGGTATGGGGCATACAGGTATCTCATATTTTTTTAAGTTAACACTTATGTAATCTAAAGCTTCTTTAATATTAAAAAAAATAATAAATAAATAAAAATCACAAGCGGATGTTCAAATAAGTCCTCCTTGGTAAAATTTGCTGATTAGTGCCATCTGTTGGCCAGTAGGAAACTGAAGGAGAAAAAATGCTTTCAGTGTCTCTTGTTCCAGACCCCTGGGATCAGATCTTCATCCCATTAGTGAGTCCATGGCCCTATTTTGATAACTTAAGCTGAGCAATTTTAAAGACTTAGAATATGTTGAACCAAAAATAAAAGAGCCATGAAACAAAATCACTAGGCAAGAGAAAGAAATTGACCATCAGAGTAAATTCATCAGCATATTCAGGTATTCAGCAAAAAATTACAAACCATTCTTAGAAACAGATGATATATCTCAGGCAAAGAAAAGAATGAAAAGTTCTGATGTGACACAGGATTAAGACAACTAATCAATGATAATTACACAAATCACCTACATCTATTCATGGAGTTAAAGGAAAATATGACTAAAAAGGTAAGGGATATTAAGAACAATTTGAAAACCTGCAAAGAAATTTAACAGAGCTTATGGGAATGTAAGACATAATGGATGAGATTAAAAATGGATTAGAGACATATAAGAACAAATATGAATTGAAGGAAGACAGAAATATTGAACTGGAGGTCCAAGCATATGAACTTGAAAAAACAGGAGAAAAAAAATGAAAAGAATGTAATAAATGGAACAAGATTTAGGGAATTGAATGTCAATGTGAAATGCACAAACATACACAGTATGCATGTCCTAGAAATAGAAAAGAAGGGAAAAGGGGCAGAATACATATTCGAGGAAATAATGAATGAAAACTTCCCAACCTTTTTGAAAGACATTAATATAAATATACATATCCAAGAAGGGCAACACAACCAAAACAGAAAAAATCCAAACAGACCTACTCCAAGACACATACTATTTAGAATGAAAGATACCACAGCTTATAAATGGATTCTGAAAGCAGCAAGAGAAAAGCAATGAATCACATAAAAGGGAAGCTTAATAAGACTAAGTGCTGTTCTCTAGTCAGAAACCACGGAGCCAAAATGAAAGTAGTATGATATAGTTAAGGTACTGAAAAAGAAAAACTGCCATGCAAGAATTCTTTATCCAGCAAAAATGTCCTTCAAAAATGAGGGTGAGTTTAAAGTTTTCACAGTCAAACAAAAACTGAGAGAGTATGTTACCAAAAGACCAGATTTACAAGATATATCATAGAATATGAAAGGAAAAGACACAGGCAAAAGACGTTGAAAAGAGTGTTTAAATGATCCTCATTAGGAAGGGTGACTTAAAGAGTAGCAAGAGAGACAACAGTAAGATATGACCACAGGAAGCCAAAGGATAAAATGGACAAAGTAATGCCTTTTTAAAGTAATAACATTGAATATTAATGGATTGAACTCACCAATTAAAAGATATAGACTGCCAGAATGGATAAAGAAAGTATGAGCCAATTACATAGTCTCTATAAGAGACTCAGCTCAGACATATGGACACAATCAAGTTGAAAGTGAAAAGTTGGAAAAGTTATTTCACTGAAACAGAAACCAAGAAAGAATTGGAGTAGTGACACTAATATTGGAAATAGATTTTAAATTCAATAATGTTATGAGATGAATAATGTTATCATATATTAATAAAAAGTGCTATTCACCAAGAAGAAATAATTATAATAAATATTTTTATACCCAACCTGGGTGCCACAAGATACAAGAGGCACACACTGGCAAAACTGACAGGAGAAATAGGTAACTCTACAATATTAGGTGGAGACATCAATACACCATTCTCAGCATTGTTTAGAACACCTGTGCAAAGGATAAATAAGGAAACAGATCACTTGAATTATGTGATAAATGAACTAGAAAAAAACAGAAATTTATAGAACATTACACCCTAAATCAGTAGAATATACATTCTTTTCAAATGGTCATGTATCCTTCTCCAGGAAAGAACATATGCTGGATCACAAGACAGATATCAATAAATTTAAAAGGATTGAAATTATACAAAGTACTTTCTCTGATCATAAAGGAATGGAGCTGGAAATCAATAATGGACAGTAAAAGGGAAAATTCACAAATACATGGAAATTAAACAACACACTCAAATAATTACTGGGTCAAAGAAACCACAAGAGAAATCTGTAAATAGCTCAATATGAATTAAGATGAGAACACAATATATCAAAACCTATGGAATACACCAAAGCAGTGCAGAGAGCAAAATTTGTAGCCTTCATTGCTTACATTAAAAAAGAAAGAACTAAAATCAGAGACCTAACTGCACACATGGAGAGCTAGAAAATGAACATCAAACTAATCCCAAATCAAGCTGAAACACAGAAATAATAAAAATCAGAGCTGAAAAAAATTAAATGGTAAACAAAAAGCAATATTGTCAACAAAACCAAAGGTTTGTTCCTGCTGAGGTCGGGAACAAGTTAAGGATGACTGCTGTCACCACTGTTATTCAATATTTTGATGGATGTTTTAGCTAGAGCAATTAGGCAAGAAAAATAAATAAAAGCACCCAAATAGGAAAGACATAAGTAAAACTTTTGCTATTGGCTAATGGTATGATTCTATATCAAGAAAATCCAGAAGAAAATCTATGACAAATCTACTAGAACTTATAGAAAATTTCAGCAACCTGACAGAATACAAGATTAATATGCAAAAATCGGTAGCATTTCTATACAATATTATCTTAGTTTAAGAAAGGGCTGCCAATGCAAAGAACCAGAAATATGTTGGCTTATATAATGGGGATTTATTTGGAGTAAAAGCTTACAGTTCTATGGCCAAGATATGTCATAATCAAGGCATAAGCAGAGATGCTTTCTCACCAAAGTCAGCTGCCACATGGCAAAGCATAATGGCTGCCAATCTCTGCTGAGGTCTCTGCCTTTCCATCTAGTATCTACCATCTACTGGAGTTCAGTTGTAGACAAAAAGGCATAGGGCTTTTCTTTTACTGGACCAATTCTTTTAGTATCAGCTGCTCTGCTTTCTTTCCTCATTCAGCTGTGCCACATCAGGCATATGGCTAGTCTACCCTTGAGCTCCTCCATGGGCCAGATCTCTCAGTGGCCTCTTTCTGTCCCTCTTCTGCTGATTCCAGGCCCCAGGACATTTCTCAACTTCTCTGGGTTTCTTTGTTTTCCTGCAGTCCTCTCTCATAGATGGCAGGATCAATATAATATAGCAGCCTACTTTTTATCTGTTTCCATTTATACTGATACCCAACAAGGTGGCAGAGACCCAAAGAGTCTCATGTTTCACTGATGGAGCCCTGTCAAAAGCTTCTCATACTTACAGGGATAGATTATTTTAAGAACATAAACTATTTGGGATTTTTAAAATAATTCCAAACTGTAACACTTCACTCTTTGAACCCCAAAAGGACATGTTCCTTCCATATGCAAAACTGATTCATTATATCACAATACTCCAAAAGCCTTAAATCATTTCAGTAGCAATGCTAAGTACAAAATCATAAAAATCTGTTATAATCAAGCAGTTTGTCTTGGACCAATATTCCTCTCTGGCTGTAGGCCTCTGAAACTTAGAAAACAAATTATGTGCTTCCAATCTACAAAGAAGAGACAGACAGAGGATAAACATTTGCATTACCATAGTGAGAAGTTGAGAGGGAAACCAGCATCATGGGTCCCACACAGTTCCAAAAACCTGCAGGGCATACTTCATTAGATTTCAATATCTGAGAGTAAGCTTTAGTATGATATCTTCTCCTCAAGGCCTAATGGTGCTCACTCCTTCCCAGGGCTTACCCAGTGGTCATCTTCGCTGTTCTACCCTCACCAAGTATCTGGGTTGTGGCTGAGTTCTAGAACTCCCCATCCAAGGACATTAGGATGACAGCCACACTTTCCCCAATCTCAGGGGGACAGTCTCAACCCCTTTAATAAAGTGGGGTTGGTGACAGCATTCTCCCTAATCTCTGACTTACATGCCCAACCATCTCCGAGTAGCTGGATTGTGACATAACTCTCTGCAACCACTGGGAAATATGTCCAACCATGTCTGCAGCCTGGGACAGCCAAGCTATAGAGAAAGCCAAACTCTTCCTGAACAATGGGCTGGAAGATTCACATCTTCAAATTCTGGAGCAACTCACCCTTTCTGCACACATGGGTCAAGTCCCTCTCCTGGCCCAAGATGTTGTCCCAAGTCCATACCTCAACTTCAATGGATTTCCTTTTAAAATGGTTTCTCTTTCAATTTATCACCCTCATGTTGCTTTCAATTCAGGCTGGCAGTGGATTTGCTCATTCAGATCTTGCAAATAGCGCATTGGTTTTGCATGCAGTTCACAGGTGTTCAAGCCATCAGGCAGTAAGACTTTCCAAATGTCCTTTCTGGATAACTGCATTTTCAATCCTGATTTACAAGATCCAAAATCCTCACATGGAACACTATTCTCTGGAGGCATATTTTCCCAAAGTTTGGAATTTCCCAAATCATCAATTTCTGATTTCTTTTTGCCTGGCAGTTTAGTTCTCAGTTTATCTTTTTCCTCATGCATTTTGCTCTAATTTCAAAGAGTAGCCATCCTAAATTTCCAACATTTATTTTGGAAATCTTCTCAGCTAAATGTACAAACTAATCATTTTTATATTTTGCCTTCCATCTAACATCAGAAGTCAATTTTGCCATGTTTTCTGCCACTTTAAAACAAAGAAGGCCCTTCCTCCAGTTTTCTATAATCTCATCATTTTCTTCTAAGGCCTTTAGGAAATAACATTAAAGTCCACATTCCTATCAACAGTCTCTTCAAAACAAAACAGGTATTTTCTTTTAAGCATCTCACAATTACTCTAAAAATACTCCTTACCCATTTATAAAACTGTTCCAACATTTTTGGTAATTGTAAGCAGCACAACCCCACTTTGCTGGCACCAATCACAGTCTTAGTTTGCTTAAGCCCTGCTGATATAAGTACCACAAATGGATTGGCTAATATAATGGTGATTTATTTGGGGTAAAAGCACACCATTCTGAGGTCGTGAAATGTCAAAATCAAAATATAAGCAGCTGTCACCAAAAGGTCACCAAAAGCAGCTGTCAAAGGTGAATCAAGGTGACTGCTGATCTTTGCTAAGATTTATGCCTTCCCATCCAGAATCTACCATCTCCCAGAATTCAGCTGTGGGCAACCAAATATAGGGTTTGTTTCTTACTGAGCAATCTCTCTCAGTCTAGGCTGCTCTACATTCATCCTTAGTTCAGCTGTGATGTTTCAAGTATATGGCTCAACTCCTCTGGAACTGTTTTGTGAGCCCAGCCCCTCAGTGGTCTCTTTCCATTTTTTCTTTGCTTTGTTGGTTCCAAACTCCAGACCTCTTTCAACCCCTCTGGCTATTCAGTTTTC